>MU890176.1:0-12689 GCA_036418205.1 Ostertagia ostertagi
TCAAGTCAACCTGTAAGCACAAAATCCTGAGCCTAAATCTAAGCCTAGTCTCAGGCTGCAATGATCGCGCAGCTTCGTGGCTGACCTAAGGAGGAGAACTCAAGTCTCCCGTGAGCTATGGCGGTGACACGTTAAAGACAGGTGGTACGGTAAATTGGGAGTCGAAGCGGGGATACATCTACAATAAAGGAGGCGGAGTTCTAAGGAAAAGGGAGATGCGCGTTTTGCTGTGAAGGGTGCGCCAGTGGTGAGCCGCCAGGGCCTCATCCACGGCGGCAGTGAATTTCTTTCGCGGCTGCCCACACCCATCAATTGGCTACACTCTCACCGTCGGACTCTAGCCTTTTCGTCAGAGACGCAGAACAGACAGTCTACATTGGTAACGTCAGCGCAGATGAGACTCGTCCCAACGCGGAACTCAACATGCAAACAGTAGTCCCATTTTTGGGTATGCGTTGCTGCCCTCAGTTTTTCGTTACAATTGCACCCCTTGACTCTTCTACCTTCATTCCCTTCCCATCGGGCGAGAAATTTATTGTACCACCTGCCTTTAAGCTTTCGTTTACAGCTGAGTGTGACTACGGTACATACTACACAGCTCTCAAACACGGTGAGCGTAACCTAGTACACAAAAAGGTGTGTTAAGATAAAGGAAAACAGTTGCGACAGTTGAAAAAAGAAGCACTGATCTAGCAAGGCGTGAGCGACGGTCTCGGAACAAGAATGCAAAAACGAAAATCCGGGTCTGAATCTGTACTACAAAAATCAGGCAATAAATAATGGAAAATCCTATTCAGTTGTTGAAGACACAATTCACACGACGTTGTAAGTGGGGATAGAGGATGGTGATTCTAGGCGAGTTCACAGTTATGCTCTTTCGCTCCTTCTCCCCACCGTTGCCCTCCTCCCAGTCACTTTGTATCAGAAATCTGCGCCGGAATACCCCACCCTCATCGCTCTGGGATATGGAATGTTGGAACAAAATCAAACATAGAACCGTGAGCTCTGATTCCAAATACTACAAATGTGTCCATCAATCTTACCCACTACCAGGTTTTCGAAAGCTGTTTCTAGGGAATGAGCAACAAATGAGATTTTTAATGTCTACGATTGAAGACAGCAATTGCGATGGGCCCTAGGGGGTTGGGAGGGAAAGTGGGGGTGTTAAATGTTATGCCAAAGGCAAAAAAGCAGAGAAATCCATTGAGAAAACGCAACATGGGACCCCTTGTTTTTGCGCCATTGCCCTTTACTCTCATGGAGGGGCAACGGCATGGACAGCGGCGACCGACGTGATTACAGCCGAGGGCACCGCAAGGTTTGGTGGTTACATGACTAGCCAGGGCTCCAGCCTTAGTTGCTAGAAATTCTAATGACGTAAAAACTGGACGATTCGGGACAGAAAGGACTTTAGGTACTTATATCAAGGTTGTGACCAGAAGTACTGACGGTCATTCCGCTGTAGCCAGCATATCGAACTGAACACGCTCGTGAAAGCTCCTCTAATTAAGAAATTCGGATATATAGCTACTAAGGAATGCCCTTCATAGCCATCTGAACGAATGGAGAATGAGTAACTGGAATAGAAGAGAAAGGACAGCCACCGAAAATGCTAATAAATTACTATGGGGTAGGTTTGGATGTACCACAGTGCAGACGATAAAGAAAGTGCGACCGAAAATAATTAAGACATGGAAATGAAATTACTGGAAAAACAGTGGTGGCAGTCATTAGCTGGCGATTCCCAATATTTCACATTCTTCTTGCCATTTGTATTTCATTCGGGAAATACAGGCAGGTCCCTAGGGGTGCAGACCAAACGCAATTCCAGCAAAGGACATGCCCCTCAAAAATCTAGCACTGTCCCCATCGCCACGCTATCGCGCGGTACGCCCACCGACTGGCTAACCACCACTCGCCGCAGTACTCTAGCCGTTTAGCAGAGAGAGCGTTAGCGTTGAAGAGGGCAGCACCGATGAGAGTCGCATCAATGCGGAAATCAACGGGCAAGGAAGGGTCCCATTTTTCGGGTTCTGGGCCGTTTCTCATGGTTTTTCTTCACCTCGGCACCACTGACCACCTCTACCTTAATTCTAACAGGCTGCCCTCGTATTAATAACTCTATCTTTAGACAGATGTCGGAAAAAATGTGACAAATCGACCACAAATCACTTTTCTGCAGGACCGCCGCCTCGCACCAGCACGCGTACCTGTCACGTTTTGTGTGATCTTATGATTGTGACATTTACATAGTATGCCTATCCTTACTCATCCGTTCTGCCCCTCAACCGTTTGACCCACCCAATGCGCCTTGCACCTGACATTCATTCTATATTACAAAGACGGTATGTCCATCTTGCTCAATACCGTGAGGGCAAGAGCACATGTTAAGGCCCCCCGCAGCCAACCTTCCAGAGGACTCGCATTGACAAATATGGATAGAGAAGTGGCGAAGAAAATTTCTTAAAGCAAGCACTTTTCCATCTGACGATAAAAGATTCCAGCAATAATTGGCTATAGGGGGAGAAACCGCTAATGAATTCTCTAAAAGAGAAAAAGGGCTGTGTGGGGTGAGGTGCGGTGGGGGATGGCATCGCTATGGAGCCTAACAAAACAAGCATTTCCCGTTCTAGCCCCCTTAGGACTAAGCCATAAGGGGGATCACGCTACCCCCCTCATATAAAAGTAGCGCTGAAGTCATTCAAATAGCGTTTTAGTTGGGTGCCAACCATAAAGTTAGAGCTGGGAGAAATTAATGCAGTGATTGACGGCATTGCGCTTTTTTTAAATTTTCATTAGTGTTCAGAAATCTTTATTCGCGTCGCCGCCTCTCTTCTATTTTCAAGGGAACCATAGAAATAAGTTTTAACGCAATTGTTATGGTAAGCTAACAAAAATGAGTTTGAGCAAAAGTGAATGTGTGGAATATTCGAGGAAGTGTGAACAAAGAAATAGCGAGGAATGGTAGGAGTGTGCCGGGGTGAAGGGGCTGGTCCCATCGTCGTATAACTCTGATGAAGGCGGCTTCAAAATCGGACAACAATGGTCACATTAGCCTTATTGACACTTAGCGAAGATAAATTCACCAGAGCATGTACGCCTGAGAAGAGATGTGTACAAATAACGAAAACAACATAGTGAAAAACCAATAGCTATAGTCGCATCGTCGAAAGGATGCCCGTGGCGAGATTTCGAAATAAAAGCCAAAAACAGTATGCAAGGAATATGAATTCCAAAGTAAAAGACGGATTGATCTGTTCTAGGAGCTGTTCAGGAATGCGCCATGCACTCACTTCCAATCTAGTTCCACAGTAGAATAAAATTTACTACCACTTATCATTACGTACTATGAGGCAATTCTCATATATGGGGCCATTCACCACGTTCACGATCCGGAACAAATTTTGGATCGAGATTCGCCTTAAGCATTCGAACCATCCATCCCTCAAAAGTCAGTTACTGGGGAACAGTTTATGAAGATTTTTCTTTCTTAATTGTATAAAGGGATAAAAACACTGGCTCCCGCACCAATGGGGGATCCCATGAGCATTGTATGCTATACGAAGTTATTACGTGCAACATTCAGATGCAAGCAGCGATTCTGAATACAGGGAAAAAGCGTGGCGCATACCAAAAGTGAGAGACTGACACCCATTGCATTACCTTATGCTTTTAGTGCTTTTAGTCATTACCAGGTTAGTCCCCCGTCAACTGCCGGGACCTTCCTTCCCCTGCTTGACCTTTTCGTCTCCCGTTGTGGTCCCCACCACCTGGGACATCGACCCCTCGCGGAGGTGACGCATGCCCTACAAAAAGCACTTTCATATAGTTTAGATCGGGCAGGCTGTCAAGTAAGCAATGGAACTGGCGGGTAGCCGTTTTCGCCTTACCTCGTCACCCTCTCCTCCTCCCTCCCTCCAATGCCACTGCAACATCATGTGGAATGACCGGAAGTGTGCTCAGTAGATGTTTATATAGCCGAGGGGTGCTATTCACAATTATCCTATTACAAAACATTGATAGCTCAAATCCTGCGAGCTACCCGATTTGTTAGCGGTTTGTTTATCCCATGAGCTTATCTTCTCACTCACTTCATTTTGCGGACGGACACACATACATACATACATACATACATACATACATACATACATACATACATACATACATACATACATACATACATACATACATACATACATACATACATACATACATACATACATACATACATACATACATACATACATACATACATACATACATACATACATACATACATACATACATACATACATACATACATACATACATACATACATACATACATACATACATACAGACATACAACATACACAACAAAGTTAGCGCTTTTATCATACTACCGTCAGAAATTCGTCGAGGGTGGTACCGGTTTCTCTGGTAAAGGACTAGACCGTTGAGGGATGAAGAATCTACACGAAGCCGAGGTTTCATAAAGAGGAATTTAAAGGAAATATAAACTGCGGAATGTTGAAGATAATTGTGGATGATTCCAAGAAGGGATGACGAAGGAGATGGCTGGAGAATTCAGTAGAAGAAAGAGGGAAAGCACACTAGAATGTGGCCAAGTTTTCCATTCTACGCATCAGCTGAGATGAGATGAGACGTAGAAACGAGCCGCCTGCTTACGACTTCGATGATCGGGACGGAAACTCGATTTTCACTGAGACATACTGGGGACCTTACATAGAAACAATTTCCTCTGCAAATTGACAATTTACTGAGAACTCTCAAGAGACACATCGAGAAAACGATTCAAGCAAACACTTAGCTGAAAAGGGCTGGCTACCGATGATCAACCGGCTTTGAAACCTCAGCAAAACATAAACAAAGCCTTTACTTTGTGGTTCTGTCCGATGTCCGAAATGCCTTATTATGTGTCAAAATTTGTATCTTGTTCTATGTAAGAAGAGTCGAAAAGTCTGGGCGCTATCGCAAAATACGGGGGCATTGTGGTGGCAGTGCAGATAAAACCACGTGAAACATCTCCTTTCTGATAAAAAAAAACAAGGTGAGCACTAGGCCGGGAAGGAGATACCCAGGGTTTGTAGGCAATTTTCGTTTTCCCCGAAGTTCCTGTCCCCTCCCAAGACTTAGTCCTAGAAGATATCCCCGTATCTTGCGATAGCGCAAAATGTATGCAATATATGCAAGAAAAAGCCTAAGTATAGGAGAATTACGGCTACCCCTACTGATTGTAATATTGTTAGATAGCCTGACTAAAAACAGCCGAATGGGCTGAATAGAAAACGGTGATTTCTCAGAAATTGTCCTTAGTAGTCAAAAGAACTTGCTCAGGTGTGTTGAAGGGCCCAGATCCTGGATGGCCTAAAAATATTCGGCCACGCGTCAGTGATTAGCACCTTGTCAGGCACAGATCTACTTTCAGGCACAGTTCTACCTCAACAGTTACCGTACGTAACCTTCACTAGAAAAATCGGCGAATATTACAACGCAGAGTTAAAAAAATTTCGCAGAAGTATTTCGTACAAAGCTACTAACCCTCTTATCAAGAGCATGGGTACCCTCCGTTTAGAAAATCAGAAGCGCGTCGGGTGCAGACCACACACCACAAGTGACGACGGCCTCCAAGTAAATCTGGTTAGTGTTCATAGTGATAGCTGATAGTTGGTAGTGTAATTAGTGACAACTGATAGAATACAACTGCAACAGGCTAATCATTTCATTGGCAGAAAACATTTACATTTTGTGGAGGCCGTCGTCACTTGTGGTGTGTGGTCTGCACTCGACGCGCTTCTGTTTTCTGAAACAGGGGCATTCGTTCTTAGGAGTCCATCTGGTGCCTAACAGTGCATCTCTCAAGAGGAAGAAAAACGAGTTGCGGCGCCGAGCTGAGGCCAAATGGCGCCCATGTTGAAACAAAGGGTCATACTGTAATGTGACGTGAACCGTCAGTAAGTCCTCTAAACCATTAGGCTAAAGATTTGTTTCCCCAATTTCCTCCTTTGTTGCTATGGCTATGGGAGGATAGATGCACATAACAGTCTTCCCCAAGTACCCGTTCGTTGCTATGCCAATACACTGCCGGTAAACCATTCTAAAATGTTTCTCTAACATGTCCTACAGTTGTTAAAAATTTGGAAACTTTCCAAAAAATCATCCCTTGGGAAGCAGAGCGTTCTCCTTGGACGATCTCCAAACCTCGTGCTTTTTTTTCAAAATTTCTGAATCGCAGTGGACATATGTTTGGCCTACATATTTACTTTTGGAAGTCAGTACTGCAGTCCATTTCAATTCTACTGCCTCAAAGTTTTTTTTTATATATAAACGTTTGCTGCGGCCAGTCAACAACCTCTAGTATTAAAGCGGGTTATTTAGCCTGTAAATGTTGCAGTCAACCGGGCTTTGTCTTCTCAGGAAGATTTCTGGACGACATATCGCCTATGATCTGTGGTTACCATCAACTTGGAGAAAGGGCACGAGTCGAGATAAAATCGGTCTAGTATTCTGTTCGGAAATGAGGCAAGAAGTGCAATAGAGGACGTTTTTGGGAAAACAAAGCAAGAAGCGTCATAGAAAACACAGAAATTACTCTTGCGGGGTCGGCCACGGTAAGACGGAAAGACACTGCACTGCGAGGAGAGGGAATTGTGAGAGAGTGTATCGTACGTGAGAGAGTACGCCATACGCAAGAGGGCGCTGACGCTACGTGGTTGATAAGGATGGCAGTACGGTGCACTCAAGGCAAGGCCTTAGCGCCGTTGCCTCGCATTTTTGAGTCGCGACAGTGTTGTCCTTTTACGCTTCGACACCCTTTTTTCGTTCCTATAATAGGAGGGACTACCCTTGGCACCTGATCCCGAACCAGGGTCAACCGTCAGACCAATTCCGAAAATTTTACGACCCCCTCCCCCTTCTAGAGGGCCTCGATACGACCCCCCTCAGGGTAACCCTTCACGACCATCCTCCACCACCCTCGCCTGCCATCGCCATCATAGGGGCGATTCTATAGTATTTGATTCTGAGACCAGTCGACACAGCCCAACTCCGCCCTTTTTCCCTTCCAAGAATTGTCCCAGCCAACAACCCTAATACACTCTCCGTTCCATAAAATCATCGGTCCGTACTGTTAACCTTCACTACCTCGCGAAAAACGACGCACCCCACCCCGCGTGGACAAAAGTCCAATGGACGTTTGACCTGATCCCGACCCGTGGCTTTAGTATAGTGCAACCCTTGCTTTTAAAAACAAAAACGTCGAACTGAGACCGTAAAACGCTGTTCCTCCTTAAAATCTCGCAAGGCATAACAATCCTGAAATAAGGTAATCAACCAAGATGCAAGACCAAAGGGAATGTTCTGGGGTAACGTTGCACGATCCTGGATTTGGATCTGAGACGTGCACGTTAGCAGGCAAAGCTACCGTCTAATCGACTAATCACTAATTCCAACGCAATTGAATAAACTAAGTTCAAAAAGGGGAATGAATAATCTTTGGTGTGTTCACATGTCCATCATGAGCTTTAGTTAAATCCCGCTGGACCGGCAAAAACTAGGCCAGTAGCTGAATTAATAGCTCGACAATTGTCCGACATGAGTGACATGATGGTTATCGTAGCACTTTGAGGAAAACAGCGTAACTAAAACCAAGCACGCTATAGAGATAAAGGTCACAAAGAAGACGAATAGTCCTCCAAAGAACGTTCCCCATTAAAAAATGGAAGCAGGGGTTGATAAGAAAGGGGTGAGGTAGCGTGGTGAGTAACATCGAGGGATCGTTTCTGACCGTTAGTGGAATCAGATCACGTTCTAGATAGAGAAATTCCCAGTCACTACAAAAATGCATCACTGGCATTGGCCCGTTTGAGCGAAGACCATACTCAGCGAATGACTTGGCTCTGCTTGTGTTTGCTAAGGTAGGCTCTCATTGACCGGTCTACCTATTTAAAAAGCAAAACGCGCTCGGGAGCTGATCCAGCTATATGGATGTCTGTGATTACGCGAAATTCTCAACTAGTCATTGTTAAGAAGGCTGAGGACGTCTTAATGCTCCAGGTAGCTCTGAGTGTAGGCCAGGAAATCCAGCTTGCGGTGGCACGGAAGGTGGATCTCCTAGACTGCTTGCTAAGGGCAGCGGTCAACAGAATCGCCCCGGCCACCTGCGCGGCGTCGCGACGCGGCAATTTTGCGATAGGCGGATTTTTTTGGGTTTTTGAATTTGACGACTGGAACATGGATTTCCTGCAGTCTACAACAATATATGCGGGATGCGGATATCCAATTGAATTTCAACTCAGTTACTGTGGCTCTCTCATAGGAAACGGCCCGAACAAAATTTGTTTCAAACTTCATTGTCGCAATATTGAGAAACGAGAAAGGAAAAAGGTTCCAGAAAATTGAAACTATCCGCGCCTTGATCGAATTTGAATGTTAAAGGGACAGGCCTGCTCGGCGTCCGTTAACATTCAAATCTGATGTGGCACACAGAAACTCGGCCAGGCAGCTGCATCATCGCAGCCACGACTGTACGGCGACGAATCGCGACCGATTTTGTTGACTAAACTCCTTGCTAGGGTGCCTTCGTCTTCGCAATCTTGTTCAAAAAAATCGTTTAGGCGATGGTAAAAGTTGTTTGATACGCCTGACTTTTGGGGCACATCAAAAAAAATTCACGCCGACTGGTCACTCTATTTGTGTACCACCGTTTTTCAGTGGATTCCGGGACAATTCAGAGCTATGGAGAACGGTATGTAGACTAATACGAGCTTACAAGGGAGGTCGTTCAGGGTGTGCCAAGCTTTTTCAAAATGGTTTCTTGCATGACATTGGGGCACATATGGGGACCACAGAAGCATGGTTCATTTTTCCTGAACGGCCCTCTGAATACCAGAAAAGGGGTCCCTAGTTCGATTCCTCGTGGTGACAAATTTTTGCATTTCGAGTTGACGTTTCAAAATTCGCGCAAAATGGAGTATCACGCGTCAGTAACCTTAAAAATAGACTTTGATTGAAAAACTGGTGAAAAAGGTGTGACTAGGGACCCCCTTTTCTGGTATTCAGAGGGCCGTTCAGGAAAAATTAACCATGGTTCTGTGGTTCCCGCATGTGCCCCTATATCATGCAAAAGACCGTTTTGAAAAAGCTTGGCACACCCTGAACCCTTCCTTGTGAGTTCAATATCCTCCTACTGCACTGGCATCTGCACCTTTGTTGCGCTTGCCCAGCCGCATCCGTAGGCCCACTAGATGACAGGGGCTCGCGCATGAGGCATTTATATCAAGAGGCGAAGAGAGAATGTGAATTGCACAGTTGTGTGATCTTTGACATAGTATGGTAATTTTGAAGATGTAAGAGAAAAAACGAAAAAGTGAACAAGCACTTGAGAGAAAACTTCGCGACTGACATGAAAGAAATAGTCGTAAGGTACCTACACTATGACAAGCATTGGCATGTTGTCAGCATTTTTGATGATAATAACTAGCTACTCGTACGCATAGAAAAGCTCATTTTCGAATCAAACGGATTGTCCTCGTTTTCGATTCGCCGTTGTCGAGAACCGGATGGTTCTTCAGGGTAAGGAGCCAAGGACTATTGAGTTCTTCATGGCTCTTCACTTACCAGCTCCTTATTTTCTTCTTATAGGCACTTTCTTTATCTCCATGCTTCCCACTGCCTTCCTGAGAATGGCAGGCTAAATCAGCTCCGAAGGTGTGGTGGTATGGTCTGGCCAATAAACCGACAGCCGAATCAAGCTGTGGCTTCGATGAGAGCTCACGCCTATCGCTGCGGCTAGGGCCAGATCCATCATGGGCTGCCAAGACCTGTAGATATAAAGAAGACGTCTGAGAAGTTTTTTTTTTGACTTACCAAGGAGGTCTTTCATGTCGTGCTCAAATCATTAAAAGAGACTTTTCATGCCATCCATAACACAGAACGAATGACCATTTTTATCTGAGGATATCCCTCTGAGTGTCGAGAAAAAACGGGTTATGAGAACTTCCCCATGGCTGCACCTTTTTGACACACACTTTCTCATAGGTTTGGGTTGATGATTGTCTTGATTGTAATATGGAATATATTTCTGGCGCAGGTAAGATTTAGCGACATTATTCAAGCGGCAATCGAAACTGTAAAACTTTGCACCACGGAGAATCTGACTTATGAACAGCATTTTTACTCCCTTTTAGGACATTCAGAGGACCGCCCAGGAAAAATAAGCACAATTCCATGTTCCAGTGTCCCTATGCAACGCAAAGGACCGTTTTGAAGAACCGGGGCACCACCTAAAATTCCTTCCTGATAGCGCAATCATTGGCCTCAATGATTGCATAACATGAACTTGTCACTTCGCTTTTGAAGGAAGAACACGCGTTCCTCAATGGAAAGCAGAAATGGCCCTTTCCTTCAGTCTTGCAAATTAGATTTCTTTCTATCGACACATTCTTGCATGGCTATTAAAGTGTATACGCCCTAGAAGGAAAATCTGCCGAATGAATGATAAGCTTCTGTGAGTTTGTGCCTGGAAAGATTCGATCACATTTTGTTCACACTTGAGAAATCTAATAATTGCGTCAACGGGTGCCGGAATAGCGCAGAGGATAAAGGCGACGCCAAGGGCATACATATTCCTAAAGGCTATTGCAAGATTCGGGGGCACTGTCGGGGCAACGCATTCAAAACCACGTAAAACGTCCCTTTGCATGAAAATAGGACTGAGCTTCAGAGAGAATCCAAGAAGAGCGAGAGATTTTCATTTCCCCGAAGCTCCCGCCACCCTCCTAGGCTTAACCCTTGAAGATGCCCTGTATCCTGTGATAGCGCCTTTCGAAAAAATTAATCCCTGTACCGCTACCCACAAAGCCGATGTTAATTTAGATTGGGGACGAAAGGTATGCTTCCCGAAGGCGGTTAGGGCGGGGGGGGCGGGCGTCGGCTACGAAGTTCCTTTAAATTTTCTCTCTGTAGTCCCAACTGGGATTGTCTGATAAAGGGCCTACATCTAATATATGTGTGTAGCTTAAAGTAAGCATGCATTGAAAATAAAGAAACAGTATCGTTCAAAACAAAAAATTTAAAGGGACTTTCGTCCCCGCAACCATTCGGGGAAGCATACCTTACGGCCCCTGGGAAGATCCTACGCATAGTGTTAGCTTTTTAGAAATGAATGACCGAAGTAAGTTGTCGCTGCAAAGTTGAATTTGAATAGCTTTGAAAATGGGAGGCCGTGAATGCGGGGGTACAGAAATTGGAGCAGAAGGACTGAGGAGGGTCTGGGGGAACTATTCATGACGGGTATATTCAGAGAGAATGTGGTAAAGAGGATTAAGATGAATGAAAAGAATTCCATAAAGCAGCCTGATGCGGTAAAAAAAAGCCCATGGTCAGGAGTCAGCATTAGTCCATCTAGGAAATGAACATTCGCTGGCAAATATTTTGGGAAGAATACCAGACCCTCCTTGACTTTGTGAAATTAAATTGATTACCTCTCCTTGAGATGTGACTACAGGATACTGTAAAAGGATAGCCTACACTACATTAGCGCTTGAAGACGCGTTTATTTGAGACCGAAGGAATTCGCGAAGAAAAGAGGTAAAAATGATCAACCGATTCCTACGAAATGTCTGTGACGTGAACCGTCGCAAAAAGGATCAAGAAAAAAGGGTTGAAATAGAAATCAACTTGTCCATCGGGCTTGCCAAGTCCCACCCCACCACACCCACGCCACTGCACTAAGCCTTTCTGAATGACAGGCTGCACCTCATCAACAAGTGTCGTTCTTGAAGCACTTCTCTCTACAATTTGAACTTTTCACGTTGAAAATCATGAAATTTCGGTTGCTACTGAAAGTATCACAATCATAGAATGCTCCATTTCTTCGACTACAGTTTTCATTTTTAGCCAACTCTTCCCATTTTTTTAACAGACAAATTTCTATCGTATCTGTCAGTCTCGCTTCAACCGTCTCCATTATACGGTAATTATGTCAGAATCAGCCGTCGCATCCACATCTTTTTCCAAAAATAGTTACGACTCCACCCCCCCCCCCCTTTAGGAGGAACGTAAGAATTTTGGAAAAGTGTGATCGCGACGGCTGGTCTTGATGCGACCCCACACCAACGCCATCAGTATTGGGAAGCTCCCCAATAAGACCCTTCTCCCACCCTACCCTGACCACCAACCGCCATCATGGCTGTGTTTGATTCTGGGACCAGTCGACACAGCCAAACTCGCCCCCTTTTTCCGTTGAAGCAGCCGTGGAGGCGAGGGAAGGTGAGGGGGAATGTTTAATGAAATGCAAGTGTTCCAATGCCGTCTATTTTTCACCTCATTTGCAACGTTTGCCAAAATCATCAAAACCTTGCAAGCTAACCACCTCCCCCCTCTCTCTCCCTCCCCCATTCATACTTTCATTGTTAACCTTTCTCAACCCCAAATACGACCCCCTCCCTAAAATCGCAAAAGCGACTCACTCGTTCGAATAGCGCGAACGAACGGCAGACCCTGAATCACATTCCATCCAAACCAGCGGAATTCTTTTCGTTATGCTCAGCTAGTGGAAGACTTATCCAGAGGAATGAAAATGTTGGCTTAGAAGCAGGTGGTATGATAATTGGAGGTTGGAGGAATAGAAATATATCCATACTAGAGGAAGGGTGGCAGGAGAGAGCGAGACGAGGCGCATTTCGCTG
>MU890177.1:0-10805 GCA_036418205.1 Ostertagia ostertagi
CCTACTTTGAGGTCTATTTTCTGGAGATTTGGGGTTGAGGAAGTAATCCTTTCATCTTTAATTATATTTTCTAATTTTAACTGCTTTGAGATGAGGTGTATTTGTTATATATGTGAGTATTTAAAAGAAAGTGTGCTTCAAAGGAATGAACACAATAAGACGTTTCCTCGACTGGAGCTATTACAATTTATTTTGTAATTCAGGTGTCCTTCTCTTTGACGAACAATTTTCTGAATCGGAAATCTATTACGTCACATTTGACCAAACGGAAGAAAGCCAACAGTTGACTGTAGTGACATCTGTAGATTTCTTCGCTGTCGACCCAATCAGTCTTCATTCCACGCTTTTAAAAGCCAAATCTGCCGTGCGTTTCCATTTTTCTATCGCTGGTGTAATTTGTTTCTGATTTCTTCCTTTACAGATAGCGAAATGTGAGAAGACTGCGGAGGAGCTGTCCAAAACTTTAGAAGTTGACATCGACCGATTAAGACCTGAAAGAGGGTCCGCGATGTAACTGTGCATTTAATGTTGCTCTGTTTAACTCCTAAAAACTTTAATACTTTTAGGAAGAATGGTTTTCGACATGTTTTATTCACCGGAATGCATTGTCAGTCTTCTTTTGAGCAGTACTCAAATGCTTCGATGACGTCATATAATGTGGTTTCTTAGTTTTTGTGTTTTGCCTTTGGTTTGATGAATTCCTATTGTTTCAAAAATGAAAAAAAATGAAAGCTGTTCAGGAGTCTATCAGCAGCGCAGCGCTTCCACCCTACTACACATATATGTACACATCTGACAAAGTTTTTTCGACTTTTGCATGGACCAGCGATGCGGACAAAAAGAAAATTTGGCAAGAAGCGATCAAATATGGCAAATCTGTGAGTCAATAAATCCAGTTTTTTTTCAGTTGTTAATTGGTTTGCTTATAGTTTGTACCACATTTTGGACTTCGCGATATGCTCGGGTTTTCTACATCACCGAGAAAAAAGACCGCAGTGTCGCAGCCGTCTCGTGTGATTACAACCCGTGGGACATTAGACGATTCCAGGCTTGCTGTAGGAAACAGCCGTGGAAGTATCGAGAGGGCTGGTGGCTATTGTGGATCACATAGCTAGGGTTATATTAATTGATGTGAGTCTCTGCATGTATAGATCTTTCTCCAACAGAATTCTATTATACGCTTTCATTTTTACGATCGTTGTACTTTATGTGGGTATCGAGCGTGCGATCGTGAGCAGGCAGCCTTCCAGTCACTATGTAGAACGTTTCTAAGGGATGCCGGCTTGTGACCACGCGCTTATTGCTTTTAATTCACCTGCTGGATTTGGTCTAATTTCGTGGCCAGAAGATGGATCCCTGTGAACTTATGCTTGGCTGTACAGCTGTTCAATTTTGGGCTACAGTTGCCGCTTCTCGGCCGCTATTCATGTCTTTCCACATATTTTTTTGCCTCAGTTTTTTATTATGTAGTGGCTCGTGCACTTTTGTGCCGTGTTTTTTAATGTTATATAAGAGCGTTTCTTGTGCTCATGTGCTCATTATGAGTCTAGAAACCTTTTTTATACACATCTTGACTCTCATCTTGACAACGGCGGGCTTAATTTCTCACTGGGCATTCACCTTTAAAAGCCAGCGAACATGGAACGTACGACCGATTTCGGCGCTGTCCTTCCCTTGATCTACATAGTGCCTGCAGCTCCTGTTGAAAAAAATAGGAAAAGGACTTAACTTAATGTTTGACCCTTAGGTGGGAGTTGCTAATAGGCATTGAACCTTTTCGTCTCGTATAACTTCGTATAGATTATTCAGAAATGCATCTTTGAAATATCTCTGATAGATTATTCAGAGAATGCCATCGGTGGATACAGTGGCTGTTTGTTCTAATTTATGTTTCAGATTGTGAACCGACAAATAATTAGGATATGGAAAGGTTACCGAGAGGCTACTGTTGCGTGGATTAATTCGTCAAACAACGAACAAACTGCGCTGTTTCTTGCAATTTTCGCTCCACGCCGGGCCCTGCTTGAAGTTTGGAATGTACAGGTATATAGTACTTGCTACTGATTTGTTTTACATCAATTTTGACGAGTTGCGGATTTTTTTCACGGAGCCTTTCAAAGGGGCTTTGCACTGCCCCTCTTCTATGATCTTGGCAAAAGTCACCTACATACTCAAAAAGAACTCTAAAGTATCGCGCTGGTGGATAAATTTTTCAGAGTTTCTTGATTCTTTATTGTAAATAGTTAACGATACACATGATTTGAGTCCTCAATGTTTGAAAGAGTTACAGAGCGGAGTCAGGGTCGGTGCTATACACGTAGACCCAGCAGGAGTTTTGATAGATGGAGGAGTCGCTTCCGTGTTGTGTGGCACCCATAACCCTAAGTTTCAACGTGATGCCTTCTTTGTAGATAGCCAGGTGAGTAATTCTACGACCAACTTTCACTGATCGATAATTGTTTAATTCTTTGAATGCTTGTTCTAGGGAAAATTTAGCCGATTAGTAGTTCCGTTCCACCTTTCAATGCTTCGCGTTACTTCACAGGATCAGCACGATCAATTGTTACTATCGAAGGTTCGTAGATTTCTAATTACATGAACCCTTTTGTTTTTATATATTCGGATTTCAGTTTTCTTCTTCGCCTTATTTGGACTCTTTCATGGAAATCTATACAATGCTTCGAATGTCCAAATCAAGACGTGAACTGATTTTGCTAATTCTGCCACTTGTTAATGATTCCTCCAAACTTGGAAAAGATTTTGGATGCAATACCGAAGGTAAGTGGAATCAACATGTTCTTTCTACCTGGAGAAGGTCATTATTCGGTACCACTGATGATGTTTCCTCGATTTAATTCATGGACGTTTTCAAATTTTGTTGGGAACTTCACTGTCAAAATTTTCGATAATTTTTTTCAATGATGAGTCTATTCGAAACCATACTGCGAACTCCAAGTTCACAAGCGGTTGTTCAGGCATAAGTGTATTTCAGTACGCATTTGCATGTTGCACGGAAGAACGTATATGTAGAGATTTTTTCCTGGAATGCTGCGTAAATGCCAAAAAAATTTACTTCCACGATTCCCATTTTCTTCTGCTCATATACGCCTGAAACCATTCTCGGAACGGAAACACTTTTTTCGAGTGTGCTTAACCTTACAGATGCGATGAAGTTATTGAACATATAACAATGTGTCTGCCAGAATATTTTTCCCACACCCTTTTGGCTTAGATGGAGAAGAAATTGATGGCTTAGATGCCAAGAAGTTAGCATCATTTCTCTGTTCCATACATTTAACATTGTTACTTTCGAAGAATAATTTCGAAAAAGTACCCTAGCTGGCTATCCTGCTTGAAGTGCACCTTGACACTGTTGCCTGCCTTTCGGCTGTGGCTAACATCCAAGGCGGACACTTTTTGTCAAGAAAAGGACCGCCCGCGACCACAGAAGCATCTGTGAATTATCGCAAATTCCCTGCAAAATGCCACTTATGTTACATTCTTACTTTCCATATTGTGTTTAGTCAGATGGTGCCGGTCCTGTAGAAGAACTGCTGAGCTTCGTGAGACGGCAGCTGAATGTATTCAACAGGAATCGTTAAATACAGCAGACTAGCGGTGGAAAAAACCAGTGATGTTCCGGAGAGTAATTTTAATGAGGAAGTGCAGAGTGTGATCCGTAGGCACTGTATGGATGGCGAAGAGTGAGTTTTAAGTCATGGTTCATTTGAAAACCTTCAATTCTTCCTCAAACCGCACATTATTTTTTGGCTGATTCGCTGGGCGCCACTCCACTCCCCAAATTTTGCAATTTGCGGTTCGCTCTGATTGCTTGAAGTGTTTTGTCTTTAGCCGCTCATAAGTGTATTCTTGTGTGCTTTAGTGAAAAACAGTAGTCCTCTTCTTCTGTCAAGAGGAATTGACGATTAATTGTTATACCTCACTTTGAAATTTTCTTTGCCAACGTTATTGTTAAAGGAATCGGCCGTCCTACAATGAGTGTTGGTGAGTTTCTTGGATTTATCGACTGCAAATCGACGAGCAGTGCCCTGTGGGAAAGGTATTTTCATTTTTGAAACAGGGGATTCATTTCCGGTGTGCGCAGACCCCACCTTCCAGACCTGTCATTACCGAAAGCTCTGCGAATATAACTTCACTTTCTTGGGGACCGTTCAGTATCGTAGATCAGATTAACAAGTAGTATCTCCAGAAATTATCCTGACGCTGACCTCTTCCGATTCGGCGAATTCGTCTTCGCGCCTTCGCTACAAGGACGCATTGATGTCGAGACCTTCTTCGATAGTGTACTGGTCGAGCTGCCATTCGCCTTAGTGAGCTGTTAGCCGTCTTGATTCGTTCATGTTTTCGTCTATTAACAACACCTTGGTCTTCTGTACCGAAAGAATGCCATGTACGTATTGCACAAGATCAAAATAAAATCGTTTTAGGCGGATTTCGCTGATCTTCTTTCCTTCGTTTTCATTAGATACCGGTCAGTGGTTGGCGGAGAGGGCTTCGTGAGTCTGTGCGATCTTCTCTTTCGTTTCGAACAACTTCATCCAGGTTCATTGGAGAAATGTGAAAAAATGGCTCTGGAGTGGTAAGTTGAAGTACCTATTTTCGTACGTTTTTTTATTCTCACAAAGCGTTGTTTATGCAACGCTGAATATGGTGTTTTTAGTACAAATTTGAGCCGAGCTCTCCTTCTTTATGCTTCATGTTGTCTTGTAAAAGCGAAACTGCCGAAGAAATGCAAACTGGAAGCAGTTGAGCCAATGGAGACTGGCGAAGAAGACGCTATCGTCCAAGGTATTTAGCTTTAGCGAATCTTTTTTTAACGAAATAATCCCCAAAAACCCTATGAACGGAGTCAGCTGATGGCATTGGTGAAAAAGCAAACACTACATTGCAACTTGAAAGGCACAGACGACCGTCCAGTGGCTGAGAGCTACCTCCAGAAAAAGTCGCATTTGCGTCAATCTGGTCTGAGTAGCATCTCTATGTAGAAGTGCTTCAGTGACGGAATTGCGTCTTGAAGAGGGCTCATTCTCAATGGTGCATGCTGTGATTCGCTTTTTTCGTGCAATAGGATCGCAGCGTGATGCGGATTTATATATACTAAGTGTGTGGAAACTTTGAGATAAATGCTCATGAAAGCTCTGCAATCTATTAGGATACAAATGTGTGTGAGACTTTTCATGAGCGTGGAGTGCAGATGCAAATTGCGAAGTGAGGAGACTATAGGACACGTTGCCATGTAAGACAATCGCTTGCCGCACTTGAGCCTTCTTCAGGAATGTGTATTCGTATAGCTAATACCTTGCAAATGCAACGCAGTCGGATGAAGCTTTCTTAGGTGCAGGTGCGTGAAAGCTTTTACTGTTGTCAGCCCATCTCTGCATAATTCACTTCAGCTGAGTATATTATGCGTTGACTAGCGAAGTACTGAGATCAGCAATGACCGCTTCAGTTGTCCAGGCAGACGTAGTGTGGCACCTTTTAGTATTTTCATATCTTAGTATTATGATGTGGGATTCAGTCCGCTCTTTCTCGCACTATTGATTTATAGTCGACTTAACAATTCTTTTGATAGAGACGGCCGTTCTCATAAACTCAGGTTTGTACGCTGAATATTCTCTTTTTATGCTGTTAGATTTACTAGTTTACTTCTCATCTATGCATAATTATAAATCTGATGTACGGATGATACTACCAAGCGCGTCACACTTGAACAGCACAATAGCTGGGATCATAGCAAATCACAATAAATTTCAATGAATCCTTGCGATTTACGCAGGTGAATCTCATACTTGCCTAGCGAGCATATATAGTATCCACAAAGACGTTAAAGTAGGAGTGCACCACCTAAGGCTTCTCCGCTCGCTTATTGGTAGAATGGTTCTTGCCTGGTTTTCGAAAAGCGCTTCTGGACGTCAGACAGGGCAAGTGATCACTGATGGATGGCTGGCTACGATTGCCCGAGTACGCAAGACTCACGCGTGGAACGGGGCTCTGTCGGTTCTTTTCGTATGGTACGTCATTGTGAGGCAGTCTCGCACTGGCGGACCGTTACCCTTGCGCGCTGTGGGTGTGGCCTGCGCTGCTATTCCTTTGTAAGACCGCTATCTACCAGGCACGTTCAATATTGCCATTTCGAACCAGGACCACTCACTCCATTCATGTCCGGTTGCCTTTAAAATACCACTTATCGTTAGCTACTATAATGGGAGCTGGATGTGTGGACGCTAATGGTTGTCAAGGAGATAGCGATAGACTAGTGATATTAGTTATAGTTGTCGGGTATATGAACAGAAACGATTCTATTTTTCACTTGCTAGAGAAGCGCACGGATCCGAACTCGAAGGCTACAACAGGCCGATCCTTCAAGGGTCGGTCGGTGAAGTCGGTAAGCACATGGTTTGCTCTCTCGGTTTTTCGTCATCCGGGGACAGGTTTGGTATTCAATGAGCAACCTAGAGAGAAGTGATCCAGACTCGTCTGAGTGGGATTCGATCTCAGTTGCATCTGCAACTGCGCAGAATAAAAGGTGCCCCAGGTCACAGCAGCACCACAGCCACTGCCAGTCTCTATCATCAGATTGTTCGAGTAGCATAATAGGAGTATCAATAAATCGGCCTGCCTAACTGCTTGTCGGTCGGGGATTTTTCGGGGAATTTGTCACTACATTGCAGAAGCGCAGTTACGAACGTTCCTGTCGCTCCAGTGTTCGTTAGATATAGTCTGATTGACCCAACAGCTACTTTCTATCTGTGGCGCTTGTTTCATTTTCATCATTGTTGTGTGGCGAGCGGGCTTATTATTATGTCTTATTTTTTAGTTTTGGAAACGATTGCTTCGAAGATGGGCTAGTTAGATAGATCGCGCGTGCCTCCAATAGAACTGGGCGAAGACGGCAAGAGGCTGCTCTCGGATGTCCATGGGGAAGCAACCATATCGGTTGTCGGGGAAAGTATCTCATTGTTATTCGCTTGTGTTGCTTTGACTCGCATAATCACATAAATCGGAGTATGTTCGTGTGGTCAACAAGCGTCGTATGTAAGATAGGCTAGGGTTGATTGATAGAATTGTTTATTAACCAAAGATACCGGGTGGTGATAGGCTACAGTGTTGATGCTTGCACACACCTTTGCTTATCATGCTGTTGACTCCGTTCTGACGCTTATCAGCTCTAGCGTATCAGCGGGACGATGCTCGCTAATTCAATAGAATTGTGGATATTAGGGTCTCACTATACTGCGGTCTGTTCATAGTCTCGCCGGCCGTGCACAGGACCGGAACTTGAAACCGCGTAGCAGGACATGGGTTAGCCTGTTCCAGATGGCCGTGGTTACACTGTGCGGCGATTCGTCTAAGGTCACGCGATGCAGAAGCGATCTTGGGAAGGTAGACTGAAGGTTTTCATGGGTGGCTTTCGCTGATTCACCGGAATCACACAATGTCAGCACGATCGCATTCTAACCTGGCCGTCATTATCCAATATGAACTTGTCCTATCATCTCTCAGCAAAGTGCTGTTGTCATCACTAACTTATACTCTTCTGTTCTCCCCCTAACGAGTAGCTCAGTGCGCATCTGTACAGCCCCAACAAATGAGCAATGGCCTCTATTTTTCGTGACCTATAATAAGATAGTACTATTGTATTGCAACATGACTCTACCAATGTTTCGATTTCTAGATGCTCCACATTTATACCAGAACTGCGTTCTGTATCACAGGACTGTCAATGAGAGAGGTGATCTAGTGGTCATAATATAGCTGACTCAGATGCTATAAGTCTAGTTATATATCCAGCACGAGCTATCGCCTAGTTAGGCCTTTAATACCTACAGCTTACTTGCATAGACAGGGTGTTATGTCAATATTATTATCGCTGATTTAGATTCGTTGTTGTACGGAGTTCATGTTCTATTGTTTCTAATTTTTCATGAGCCGAATAATATGAGAATCTGTATTCTTCTTCCTCTTAAACTCGGTTTTATCCATGCTGGTTTCATCCAGCATTCGATCTTGCTAAGGATTTGTTTCCCTTTATAAGGTTTTTTTCTGTTTTGGATCAACCATGGCGCAGATCTTCAGGTGGAGTTCCTAACGAGGTGTCACGAACTTTTGAAAATGCTTATGGATGACGTCCGAGATTCACCTCCTCCTTCGCATATCCAGCAGGATCATTTGATTGAGGTGTGAATTTCCTTCAATTTTTTGTCGTGCATCAAATAATAAAATTTCTTGTATCTAAGGGTCTTTTTGGGTTTGCTGAATCGAAATCGTCTTTCAAATTTCCATCTTTTTTTTGACAGTAATGAGCTTTTATTAATTATCTCTCAAAGTTGTTGTGTGCATGGAATGCCCTTTGTGATAGCTATTCCATGCATTCGTAGACCTACTGAACTTCGGTGTGAAAAAGATTCTCTTCCAGATAGCACAATCACATCCGCCGGCAAGTTTACAATTGACAGGCGCGTCTAGGGACTCACTGGTAGAGCTGGCAATTCGCCAACAATTAGTGAATTACCATCTCGTACTGCATCATTACCATTTGGCAGTGGCCGCCGCAATTCAGGTGAAAAATAATCGGAATCGCGGTCTTTGTCTCATATTCTTTCAAATTTTAGCTATCGGCCGGTCTTCGTTATCATATACTGCGCGTTCTCTTCTGTCCAATTGGTCAACGAGCTTTCTTCCTCCCCTTAGATTCTCATCCATTGATACCGTTGGACAGAGTAGACGATGCCGTAGTAGAGCGAAGGCACCAGTTCCTTGCTAAGGTTTGCTTTCCTACGTTGATTGCATATGCATTTGAAAGGCCTCTTTTGCATAGTTCAGGTAGCTGAGCAAGGGACAGAGGTCGATCGCAAATTTGCTAGGATTTTGTCGTGTGACTGGAATTTAACTGTCGACACCATCCAAATAACGGTAAGTTTTCCTACACTCTTTGTGCTTGGGTAAAACTCCGAAATTTGTTGCTCTCCTACTCACGAGGTATTGTCTTTTCCATTTTTTCAGTTGATTCTGGAGGGATTTTCCATAATGCTCTGCGTTTATTAGGCCAAGAGAGGTAGCAGTCGACTCATTTGAAGTATATTGTTTGGAGAGGGTCTGGTGAAGTGTCCCACATCCCGCACATATTGTTCGCATAAAATCCTGTTTTTGCGCACATGCTCGGTGTTCCACACCATGGAGCTTTAGCTCCTCCGGGCTAACTTGAAAATGTTCGCAGCATCAGAGGGTGCCAAGAGTTGTCTCCAGCAAAAAAAAGATCTTAAAATGGGTCGACCATGTGGTTATCAACGCTCCCATCCTGAATCTTTATGTTCCCTCTACAATTACACGAAAATTTGTGTGCCTATTTTTTTATTTATTCCATTTATTTTATTTATTTCACTTGTTCATTTATATATTTCATCAGTAGTGTTTTCCCTATTTATGTTACATGGTGATATTTTCGTAATCATCAAGTTCTTCTCCCCTAATATTTTTACATGAAGTTATGCATTTTTTTGTATCACAGTCATTCCACCCTGTGATTTTTTCAGCAAGTCCTGTGTCATTTGCGAGCTGGACAGGACTCGGCCGCGGGTCGTGAGATGGCCGGCGTCACCCAATCCGCTCATCTGATAGAGACGATGTCGCGGATACTGGCCGCCCGCACTCTTCGACTAGCCGAGGAGGAGAAGACGGTGCTCACAGGGGCACACTTGAGGTGAGTTTTATAAGATCTAGTAGGATGACTGCTAGTGTGGGTGAGACGATGTGAAAAGGGAAGCAGGTAGATATCAAAGAGCTTGTTGTTAGGGTCTCTCTGACAACAATATTGCTTTCTCTCTCGCATCTTTCCATTCATGTTAATGCGCATGCATCAGTGGCGTGAATGCAGGGTGTATCGATTGCGATTGCAGTGTACTGTCGGTTAGGTGATCTCATTTTTTGTCGCAACTTGAATCCTCAGACTGAAACCCCTCTGAATATGTGCAATGATGTTGCAATCAATACACACATTCGTGCTTTAGTCACATTACAGTACTTCACGCAGGCCTACCCTGAAGCGTTTTGAGTTTCCTCCTTATTGTTCTTCCACACTTCACCTTTCTTCTGATATTGTGTCACCGTTTTGTTTTTGTCATTGTTTTTGAAGAAAGGCTAGAAAGTGACTCTTTTTGCCACAAGTTTACCGTACTGATTTCGGATTTTCTCAGTACCTGATTCGGCTTTAAGGAAAGCAGCATTCCAGCATTCCTTGAAATAGATGCTGGAAGGATGTAAGGATGGTAGTATTAGAGTGCTGTGCATGAGTTTATCTGGCCTTGAAGTCTAGCGTGGGAGTAGCAGAGTTCTGCACGAGCTACCTTGCCTCGAAGTGCAGCACCCCCGAGGAACATCACCAATTTTCTCAATCGTGAGGAACTGATTGTGGGGTTGATAGAGTGAAAAAGTAATTCACTCACGAACTCTTGACAATCCCTCCTTTTCTTAGCAGGATCTTTGATGGGAATAGGGTAAATAGGGGTCAGCGATTTTTACGGGGTCGTTTCTGCACCGATGAAAGCTAGAACCGATGACGTAGATGGGGAATGAAGTAGTCCCAAAACGGTAATTTTTTTCTCCAGTAAACATCCTCCCTGGCTCGGATTTTGGAAAATTTTTGAAAAAACTCGGGGAGTTGGGAGTGTGTCAGGAAGTAGCAACATCAAAGACGCTGCTACTAACTTTCAACACTAATGACGCTGTTGGCCCATCGACTAGAGGGGGCCGTATGGATCATGTGAGGAGGTCCACCAGGACATTTT
>MU890180.1:0-10525 GCA_036418205.1 Ostertagia ostertagi
AGCAGTCCATCGCGTCACCCTTCTGCTTGAAGATGGGGACGATAGTACTTGTTCTCCAGGCATCCGGCATCCTTCCTTCGGCAGTCACCGTATTCAGGAAGCGGGTGAGCCACCTTACCCCGTGCTCTCCAAGCGCCTTCCAAGCCTCTATGGGTACTCCATCTGGACCAACCGCCTTTCCAACCTTCATCTTCCCAAGTGCACACCGAACCTCATCCTCTGTCCAGAGTGCGATGGGACCAGCTGTGGCCTCTGCCCGTGAGTTGTTCTTGTGGGGGAACTCCTCGTTCAGAAGCCTCTGAAGTACTCTTCCCACCTCCTCCGGACTTCGGCTGGCTTCCTCAGGATGGCGCCGTTGCTGCTCTTCACGCTCTTCACCACCCTGATATCTTGAGTAGCCCGATGCCGGGCTTTGGCCAGTCTGAAGACGAACTTCTCTGCGTTTTGGCTTTCCAACTTCTCGTACAAGGCGTCCATTTCCGTGTTCTTCGCCTTGGCGACGGCAGCCTTAGCGAGCCTCTTGCAACTCTTGTAGGCAGCGAGGTCTCGGGGCTCCGGGTCTTCTGCCAGCGCTTGTATGCTTCCTTCTTCTGCTTCACGACTCGCTGGACCTCCTCGTTCCAGAACCACGCTGCCTTGTCTCCTCTGATCCACCTCGCGTCTCGCCCAGTACCTCCTTGGCGCATCGTAGGATGATCTCTTTTATCCCATTACCAGCACTTGTGTGGCGAAATAAGATGTTGAAGTTGTTGTAGAAAAATGGCTGTCGACATTGTATGGGCAAACGTTCAATGATATCAATGGACGCACCTAGATCTGGATGGAGAGATCCTTCGTTTGATCTTCTCTGCTCGGTGCAACTTCCACCACCGGATTCTCCTCTCGGTTCTTACCCTTGTCTTCTTGGGGAGGTCTATGGCTATGTCTGCCAGGAGGGGCCTGTGCTGGGAGCCAGTTCTTCGCCAGGGAGTACCTTGATATCCTTCACAGTTTTGAGGGATGATCTTCTTACCAGCACATGGTCGATTTCCGTCTGTCTCCCTCCACTGCTGTAGGTTACCTTCTGAGTCTCCCTTTTCGCGAAGAACGTGCTGCAGATTGCCAGATCGTGGGCTGTAGCCAGGTCCAGAACCCTCTCTCCCTCAGCGTTCCTCACTCCTATTCCTCTACCTCCGTGCACCCTTTCCAGGCCTCTTCTGTCACTGCCGACGTGACCATTCAGATCACCTGCTATGGTCAGGTAATCGCCTTCCGGAATCGATCTGATGGCTCGTCAAGGCTCAGATAGAACTCGTCCTTCTCACTCTCGGGGCATCCGGTCTGCGGTGCGTACACGGAGAGTATTGACCAGTACCCCTCCTTCGTGTCTATCCTCACAGCCATGATCCGATCGCTGATCCTGTTCACAGCGGAGACATAGTCCTTGAGCGACTCCGCTACCGCTATGGCCACACCGTTCCGCTTGGTGTCTTCCCCATTGTAGTAGAGTTTGACACCTTCCCGATTTCCCTGGCCTTAGCACCTTTCCATCGCGTCTCCTGAAGGCATAGGACTTGAATTTTCTGCGCGTCATCAGATCAGCAACCTCTCGGGACTTCCCAGTTAGCGATCCTACGTTCAGAGTCCCAATTCGAACTAGCTTCTTTGGCCGAGGCCGTTCACTCCTCGGTAGCCCTCGCATACTGACCACAGAACTCGGGCGGGGGTTCTGCGCGCCACTTCCGGGTGACGTCCTAGCTTTATCACTGATTCTTTGACAACTTTTAGACATGGTTGGTGTGACTGGGGTATTCATCAGCCGGCCTGTCAACCTGGGCCTGACGCTGGTACTAGAACCATTTTTGCAATTTTTGCAAGGCATGGTTTCGAGCCTCGGCAGGGATCGAACTCGCGGTTTTTCAGAGGTGCAGACATGAGTCACAACCTCTTAAGCCACTCGGCCATCCCGGCCTCATTGTAGTGGTAAAGATAAAAATAGGAGCGCTCGCTGACCCTTTGCTCTTCTTGCCGTCTTCAACATTAAGGGAGTCACAAATTCTGCTTTCATTACATGCCCTGAAGTTCTTGGTACATGTAGATATGCGCATGCATGTTGAACCAGCGATGTCAGATCTTTCTAGCTGTGTTGCTGAAAACGGCACAAGTAAGCTCATCAAAGAGGCAACTCTGCGACGTCTTGCTGTGAGTCTACTGCCGCTGCGCTTTCCTGTTTCATGATTTCTTCCGGAGAAGAAAAGTTGATTCGAGCTCAGTGTTTTAACTCTCCATATAGACGCATTCATCCCATTTCAGTTGAGAAAGTCATCCAAAGACCTTTACTGGTAAGAGGCAGGGAGATGAGAAATAGTGATCTCAAACAAAGGGCGGGTCCTCGTCTATTCGGTGGAATTTGATCGAAGTCCTCAGGCCGCGTTCATACTTCGCGACTCCGGAGATTAGGATAGTACGCGACAATGAAAAACATATGTATTGACGGGGAGATTAGGATAGTAGTAGATTAGGATAGTAGTAGAGTAGGAGATTGCGCTGACAAGATTAGATACGTATCGATTGAAATCGCTGGAGAGTAGTAGATTGCGATATTACGATAGTAGGATAGTAGTAGAGTAGGAGATTAGGATAGTAGTAGATTAGGATAGTGCGCTGACAAGATTAGATATGTATTGATCTATTCGCTTGAAGTCGCCCAATCTACTACTCTCCAGCGATTTCAATCGATACGTATCCAATCTTGTCAGCGCAATCTCCTACTCTACTACTATCCTAATATCCTGTCGCCTACTATCCTAATCTCCCGAGTCGCAAACGATGAACGCTGCCTTGGCGCTAAGCGTCTAAGTGACGAGTTTCGATGTACAAAGATGGCGTAACCTCTGCATTGGCGGACCACATAACTCTATCCACGGAAGTGACTATTCCAGTGCGGGTGACCGGACCTTGCCTTCAAGGAGGTAGTTCGGCCCTGTAGAGGATAAGTAACCTTTGAAAAATCTTCATCTCGGCCTCGGACTGGATCGATGCCAACTTTGAATGGTTTTCGTCACATGCCTTCTCCATCTGATTGTGAAAGAATGTGCCTCCGACGGGACCAAAGGTGGTTTGTGGCACAAACTGGAAATGACACTAATGAACTTATATGCTCCACTTTGAACAATAGCTAGCAGTTCAGTTTCGTCGCAGGACTCACCTTGACGACTGCTTCTTGGTTGCCAGGAAGCGCGACCCATTCACCTCTCCTGATTTTTTCAACAGTCGCGGGGTCGATTGCAGTACTGCATGGTGGGACCACACTCCAAAGAACGATGAGCAGACGGACAGCACGGATCAACTCCATAAACAATATACGTTTCAGCAAAAGTGCATAATACCCCAATTACGGAACTTATATAGTGCTCCTTATCACACTGCTTATCAATATATGTTGTATCATGAACGTTGCTTGCTTTAACAAGTAGGAACATGTTTAGTTGGTAAATCAACGTCAACGAGGGTTTTACTGGGAATAGATCCTGCATGAGAATACGCAAGAATCTGTAGCGCAGTCGCCGGCCAAACTATAATGCAATCGGTTTTGTCCCAGATAGCGTCGAGAGGTTCCTCCCTGCCCACGCCTCACGCCTTCCGCTGTGCAGATTGTTGGCGCTTCTTCGTTACAGCACCATATGGATGATGGGTTGCATGCGCAGTGGTTGTTTATATAATAATTTAGAGTAGGAATATCCAGAGTAGGTCGAAGAACCTCATCCATAGCATCACGTTAAATAACAGCTCAACACTTATTAGGACCACATGATGTTTGTTTGCAGTTGATCTCCCCCTCTGCGCTCCACTGCTACTGCAAACCATGTGGAATGACTAAAATTGTGTTCAGAGGATGCCTATCATATGTCGATTCGCTCGAGCGGGCGCCAGCAACGTCTCCATTCGTCCCTGTCGCGTGCTAGAGTGGTCCAGTGGATCCTCCTCGCTCGAGGGACACGAAGTCCTTCATTCCTTTCGTTCAGAGCTTTCGTGAAGAAGTCTGACCATCGGGCCGGCGGTCGTCCAGGTGTTCGTTTGACGTCCCGAGGGATCCAGTCGGTAACCGCTCTGGTCCAACGGTCATCGCAAAATCGCATGACGTGTCCGGCCCACCTTATCTTCGATTCCTTGGCGAAAACGGCAGCGTCCCTGATCTTCGATCGTTGGCGTAGTTCGAACTCCGGATTCCCCTCTGCACTTGCGTGTATAGGGTTACTCCTAGCATCGTCCTCTCGACAGCGCGTTGGATAACGCTGACCGCATGCTCGTCCTGCCTGCGCAGAGTCCAAGTCTCTGAGGCGTAGGTTAGGGCAGGAAGGACAGCGGAATCGAAGAGGTGGGCACGGAGCCGGATGTTCTTCGTCTTCTTCACTACTCCCTCGATGTTCTTGAACGCTCCCCATGCCGCTCGTTTCCTCCTGCTCAGCTCTGGAGCTAGATCGTTCATCATATTGATTTCCCGACCTAGGTACACGTAGCTGGAGCATTCGGTGATGTTCGTTCCGTTGAGCGTGAATGGGGCATCAGGAACCAATCCGTTTCTCATAAACATCGTCTTCGTTAGGTTCAGCTGCAGACCGACCTTACCACAGGCGCAGTCGAAATCAGCCAGCATTCGCTCCGCTTGCTCGATGTTCGGCGTTATAAGAACGATGTCGTCAGCAAAACGAAGGTGGTGTAGTTGCCGGCCGTCGACCTTCACTCCCATGTCTTCCCATTCCAGTTGACGCATGACGTTCTCGAGAGCGGCGCTGAAGAGTTTGGGCGAGATGGTGTCGCCCTGTCGAACCCCTCTCTTGACGTCGATGATGACCTCCTTGTAGAATGGTGAGATTCTGGTCGTAAAGTTGCTGTAGAGCTCACGAAGAATCTTGATGTACTGAGTAGGGACGCCCTGGTTGCCCAAGGCTTCGATGACCGCTTCTGTCTCCACAGAGTCGAAGGCCTTCTTCAAGTCGATGAACGTGAGACAAAGCGGCATCTTGTACTCTCGTGAAACTTCAATGAGTCTCGTAACCGTGTGGATATGGTCGATCGTGCTGAACCCTCTTCGGAACCCTGCTTGCTCGCATGGCTGTCCTTCATCTAGTATTCTGCCGATCCTGTTAAGGATGACTCGAGTGAATAGCTTGTAGATTACAGACAGCAGGCAGATTGGGCGATAGTTGCCAATGTCGTCCCTTCTTGTACAGCAACACGGTCCTGCTGGTTTTCCACGGAGTGGGTACCTTGCATTCCGACAGGTAGCGCGTGAAGAGTCGAGCCAGAGTTTTGATGATAACTGGCGGTGCGTTCTTCAGATGTTCCGGTTCAACCTGTCGAGACCGGGCGCTGTACAATTCTCTTGGTCTTGTAGCTGGCAAAGCTCTCGCGGGCATTGCGGATGCTCCTCCCAGCCTCTGCTGCTTCAGCTAATACTGCTGCTCTTCGCTCCTTGAGATCTTCCTTTATCGCCTCTCTGCATAGCTTCGCAAGCTCGGACGTGAGTCGGTGATTGCCTGCAGCTCGTGCGGCTCCACGCTGGCGTATCAGTTCGAGAGTTTCCGGAGACAGACGTCCCTTGGTGACTTTCAAACTCTCTGCCTTCCTGCCACAATCGTGAAGATGTTCAACGAGCCGATAGTACTCCTCGTCGATGTTTTCGATGACGGAATCCTCCCATAAGCTGACGAGGGAAGCGAAGTGGTCCCAGTTGATGACTGTCCTGGGGCTTCGCTTCCTGAACTTTGCTGCTCTCTCAACACGCATCGAGAAGTGGAATCTTGCGCGGAGGAGACGATGGTCCGATCCCGTGTAGAACTTTGGAACAACAGCGACGTCGGTCAGGCAAAACCTTCGATTGAAGATGATGTGGTCTATCTCGTTATGGAACTGTCCATCAGGTGACTCCCAAGTCCAACGAAGGTGAGGGCTTGTTCCAAGGAACAGTTCTTCTCCAGTATCGAAAACGGCGTGTAGCGGGCGGTGCCTTCTCGTCTCGGTCAGTCCGATGACGTCGTACTTGATCTTCCTGGGCCTGCATCATCATCTTCGATGTGAGCTTCGGTATGCAAGCACAGGCTCTGTCGTGCGGGCTAGGATAGACCTCCAGGTAGTTAGCCACGCTATCCTGGAGCGGAACAAGGGGCTTATTTTTGGAGGCGGCCCCGAATCGCCTCCCATGTACTTCCCAGTCACTTGAATGCAAGCTTTTGGCTGTGCCGACATGCAGGATACCAACCGCACACACACAGAGCGCACCACACACGCAAGCATGCATGGATGCGCCTGAGTGGAGACAGCTGGTATGAATCAACACAGCACTACAGAAACAGGGAGTCCATCCCCTGAATCCACCTGCGTCTCAGGACGACGTTCGCTTCCCTCGTCAACTTATGGGAGGATTCCGTCATCGAAAACATCGACGAGGAGTACTATCGGCTCGTTGAACATCTTCACGATTGTGGCAAGAAGGCAGAGAGTTTGAAAGTCACCAAGGGACGTCTGTCTCCGGAAACTCTCGAACTGATACGCCAGCGTGGAGCCGCACGAGCTGCAGGCAATCACCGACTCACGTCCGAGCTTGCGAAGCTATGCAGAGAGGCGTCAAATTCTTCAGCGCCGCTCTCGAGAACGTCATGCGTCAACTGGAATGGGAAGACATGGGAGTGAAGGTCGACGGCCGGCAACTACACCACCTTCGTTTTGCTGACGACATCGTTCTTATAACGCCGAACATCGAGCAAGCGGAGCGAATGCTGGCTGATTTCGACTGCGCCTGTGGTAAGGTTGGTCTACAGCTGAACCTAACGAAGACGATGTTTATGAGAAACGGATTGGTTCCTGATGCCCCATTCACGCTCAACGGAACGAACATCACCGAAGTGCTCCAGCTACGTGTACCTAGGTCGGGAAATCAATATGATGAACGACCTAGCTCCAAACGCGGCCAAAGCCTTCTCCAAGTCTAGAAAGGCAAGATGTATCGGCTTTTGTTTTTCGCGATGCTTTTCTAGCAGAAGGCGAGCGGCGTGTATGGCATCGATGGTGCTGCAACCAGCAACAAAACCACACTGGTTGGTGGTCAGCTCGACGACGTCACGGATACGACTGTCTACAATTCGCTCAAAGATTTTCATGCTATGCGAGAGCAGGCGAATTGGACGGTAGCTAGTGCAGTCCGCAGGACTGCCTTTTTTCTTCCAGATTGGAATCGTCGTGCTCTGTTGCCAGCTCTCAGGCACCTTCTTCTCTGCAACGACCTGGTTGAAGAACTCCGTCAACCACTGTGCAGGATTCCAGCACTTTGATTTCCACAAGTCCGCCGCTAAGTCGTCAGGACCAGTCGCTTTGCCTGATTTCATCTTCTTCATAGCCGTAATGGTCTCCTCCATGGTTATCTTCTGAACGGGGCCGTGTACTGGCGGAGCGCAAGGGATGGCGGGATGAGCAAATTTGACTGTTGAGATGTCTCGAAGTACTGCTGATGTGTCGCGTCAATATTTTTCTGCGCGACCGTCAAAGGCTGACCATCGCGCGTCTTTATGGCCGAAAGAACTCGTTTGATATTCCGTTGGCTGGCGATAGCGGTCTTTGCGAGCGGTAAACGTACGTTCTTAACCAGCGCGCGAACTCGAGTGTTCTCCTTGAGATGGGCAAAATGAGCTGCTTTCGCAGAAGTAACGGCGTTCTTTGCCTATTTCTTTGCTACATGATAGCGCTGCCAGCAACCGGCTGTCTCCGTCCACAGCCATGTTTGCTTATCAACCTTTCTCCGTCCAGGCTTCGTCATGCCGAGCTCGGATCGCGCAACCTGGGTGATCGCTTCGGCAGCACCTTTCCAAGTTTCGTCGACAGTCGTTACCGCTGGCAATCGAATGCGGGAAACGACGGCCGCTTCTTTCTCCTTCAGTCGCCACCACTTGATTCTCGCTGGCCCACATCTTTCGGCTAGTTTCGGTCTCGGTGGGGCGATTTTTAGCGTACAAATCAATGGTCGGTGTTGTGTGACGACCGTTTCATAAGGTACTACTTTTGCGTCCGTTACGAGCCCTTGATCACGGTGCCTAACAAGGACGAAATCGATTTGTGTTCTGGTTTTACCGCTATAGAATGTGATAAGATGTGAGTCACGTTTTCGAAATTTCGTGTTTACTATGGCGAGATTATGCGAGTCTGCATATTCAAGAATTCGTTCGCCATCAGTATTACGTGACCCATAACCAAAACCACCATGACAGCTATAACCGTCTTTCGTAGCGCCCACGTGGCCATTGAGGTCACCGGCAACAATTATGGCTTCTTACCAAAAATGTGACGGTACCTCAGCTGTCTTCTCATCAAGCAGGTTCCAGAACTTGTCCTTGTTTTGCTCGGAGCATCCAGTCTGCGGAGCGTACGCAGAGAAGAAATGGTATTTTTGATGTTCCATGACGACAACGATCTTCATTAAACGGTCGTCGAAGCGCTCCACACTTACTATCGAATCACGAAAGCGTTCAGAGACAATCATCCCGACGCCATTGGTGGTTCTGGGACCGCCACATAGAACGGCTTTGAAGCCGCGGCCAATGTCCCTCGACTTGCAGCAGGACCACCTCGTTTCCTGCACGGCACAGAAATCAATTCTTCTTCGGCGCCTGCCGCCTGCATTCGAATGTCCGTGGTGCGCAGTCTCATAAAACGGAGCAGTTACCAGTGGCACCATTTGGAGGAAACGGTGATCACCACCTACTAGGCGAAACAATACTGAGATAAAACTTCCTAGGAGCCTTGGATCCAGCAATATCCAAGGAGATTAAGCAATAGAGAGATCCACTGGAAACACATAACACCCTACGCTCTTTGGCAAGGAGGGTTCCACGAAAGACTTGGGAAATCTATCAAGCACTCCCTCTACAGAACCCTCCGTGGATCAGTATCAGTAGTAACGGACAGAAGAACTCTCAACGATAGTAGTGGAAATCGAATTAATGCGCAATACTCGCCCACTTACCTACATCGGCAATGATATGGACGCGATTCAAATCCTGCGCCCGATAGACTTTCTCCAAAGAGGTATGGAAATTATATTCCTACCTATAAGGCAAGAAGAAGAGAATGACGACGCATCTTACCTCCCTCCAGTAAAACTATCTTCAATACAAACGAAGAGTCAAGCTATCGCAGCGCTCAAGACATCGTGCAAACTTACGGAAAATTTTTTGGCAAATCTGGCCGACTGAATACCTCACAAGCTTACGGGAAAAGCACGCCTTGGCAATGAATAACAAAAAAGGTTGCAGCAAAGCACCACGAGAAGGGCAATTGGTTCTAGTCTGCGAAGCAATACTGCACCGTCATACTTGGAAAACGGGAATCATCGAAAGGCTCGTAATGAACAATAAAGGAATAACACGAGATGCAGTAGTCCGTCCAGCAAGTCGTCGCTTGATTCGTCCACCAATAAACCTGTTGGTCCCTTTGGAGTTAGAGGAACACGATTCAGAACATGTTCCGAATACCGATACAGTCGAGACTCAATCACGGTGTTGCCTGCGCCATCGCAGAAAAGTCGAGGACAACAATAACAGAGAGCAGAGCCGACCGTCTTTCAATACACTTTACTGCTTCACAATATTGCAGATATTATCCTGCATGACACTGCTCTGCACAAGTGAAGTGATGGGGATGGAGATACCCATCATTCTCCGCGAAAGACCGTGAACCTCCGCAAGGAGACGATGCCAAACGCTACTATACAACCAGCACTCAAAAAAGCGCTGCCTGGAATTCGGTCACCACATTCCATGTAGAGGGTTCCTCGATATCCACAAATTCAGCACAGAAAGCCATATAATCCATTTTATAATGCAACCATTCAATATATCCAACAATATAAAACAAAATTATCTAATTAAGGACAGGAGCCGACGGCTGCAGAGCTGAGGAAAAGTCGTGCGGGTATTGCGATGCTGGGGAAGATACAGCCCTCGATTTCCTGATTGGCAAGAAAAACGACCACAGAGCTATATGCAGAGTACCCAACCTAAAGGACCGTGAAGAAAAGAAAACCAGAGCGATTCAAGTAGAAATTGACCGCGCAAGACACGAACAACATGCGTCGGCCGAAGTGTAGCGAAATCGCTACCTCACTCATCGATAAGATTCGTTTTTGTCCCATTAACCAACCTAACGTCAGGTAGGAGACGGCCATGGCGATCATTGTGGTCACATATCGACCATCCTGAAGGAGCGGGAAAATGGGGGTATAAAAGGCCGCTCGGAGGTCTCTCAGGACTTCAGTACTTCATACCGTCAAGCAGTCGGGTCGCCACCCTCGTCCATCTGCTGTCTTAACTTGTTCAATAGACTGCTGAATAATTCTACTTTACAGTAGGTACTCTATCTATTCTGGCTATCAATGCCAAACAATATCAAGCAATAAGAGCCGCGTGGCACTTCCTTCAGTGAGCAAGTGAATCATCGACAAATAGCAACTCATCTGGCGCAAGGATTGGCATGGTGCCACCAAAAGCGTTGCGAT
>MU890182.1:0-14981 GCA_036418205.1 Ostertagia ostertagi
AAATGGCGACGCACCTTGGAGTCACTCCCGCCGCCCAAGGCTTTGTCCCGTTTTTAACAAAAAGACACGTCTTACGCGGTTTTAGATGCACTGCCACCACAATGCCCCCGCATATTGCGATAGCGCCCAAATTTGCCCATGACTGGGGATTTGGCTAAAAAGTGGCTCCAAAGGATATTTTAACCCGTAGAACACAATTATCATATTGTTCAGCGCGAAAACCTGGCGCCCGCGCCACAGGCGCCGGCGCTATCACAACAGTTTTGCGCGGGCGCTGTAGCGCAGGCTACAGCTCACTCGTAACAAACTATGTGATAATCATGTTCTATGGGTCAAACTACCCCTGAAGACAACTTTCCGGGGCATTCAATGAATGAATGGTCTTCTAGCGCCGTCACTCGTGGCAATGGCGTCAGGCCTCGCGCCAAACGAACGTGATATCTGTGTTCTATGGGTTGAACTACCGGGGCAACCTCGGAGCCAAATCTACAGTCATGGACAAATTTCGATATAAATCTGGCCTAGGCTTTGGGGGGGGGGCAGTAAAGGGTAAAATAAAGTAGAGGGTATCATCCAGCCATATTTTGGATCTCGTCCATCAGCAGGACTCTAGTAGACTATTCAGACTGTACTCATTGCAAGCCTTTTCACTACTTGGGGACCATTGCTAACTATAACCTAGAGCTTGATAGGATATAGGAGGCGTGAACCCGGGTGGGTTATACAAGGGAACATGAATTGTGAACGGCCTCGTCCAGAAGCGCTCATACCATTTCCTAGCCATGCGATCGTTTTGTATGACACTGATTGCGAGACAACGTACGTATACACCGGAACAAAAAAGCACCCCGGGCGCTACCATGCGACTGTGCCACAACTTGGACGGGCGGTCTCTGCGTCGGTCGGTGCATACAATCCCAGAGCTTTGAGATTAGATCAGTGCGGCCGTAGACACAACTCTAGGCACGATTCACGGCCAACCGAATACAATGAGAATAAGGACCTCTTTTTTCCTCCGACGCTGAATGGGTGGATGAGGAGACATTGAGCGTCGAGGCAAGGAAACAGATTCCAGACCAAGAGAGGATCAGGGATGAGCGAGACACACGACACCCGCCTCAGCAATGGGAGGGGGGGGGGGGGGAGAGAGAGAGATTGCAGTTGTCGTCGGAATTCCACGAAGTAACCGAAGCCCAAATAATAAGCTCCGTGCCGTCGCGCCGTTGCCAGCTTATTAGAACAGCAAATTTTATACCTCTACAAATAGTTTCTTACCTATGAAATTCATAGGGAACTGATCGCCCTTAGATCATTCGTGGATGCGTGCCTTGCAATTTATGTATCCATAACATCGCAGAAAACTCACCGCATAATGAACTGACAGTCTTGGCTCGAAGCCCAACTGCTGATACTTCATATAGCTTGGCTCAGACGAAACTGATTCTCTGCATTCCGTTACCCATTCTGGGCGGATCTGAGCAGAAAAAGTAAAACACCTCCATACAAAACAAAGCAAAAACTGCTAAATGCCGAAAAAAAATCTAGAATAACAGTGAAATTGAATTTTACGTAAAGTTACTCTGACATAAGGTAGATTGGGTTCAGGAATAAAACGATAGTCCGTGATCTCCTCCTTATCTCGCATGGATACCGTACGCCTAGATAATACAGAAAAATAAGAAACAGTTGTAATGTAATATGGAACAAATATGGTATCGAAAGTCTGAAAAAAATAGAAAATACATGGTTCTGACTAAAGCCTTATCCAGGAATAACTAGCAGTCAAGACCTTAAGTTTGGCCCATAGTGACTTACCATTGGAGGAGTCCGGATTGGAACTGTGCTATGCTGGGCTTGGTGGCGGCCGTCTAGATCTGACTGGGCGTAGGGTAAATCCGTCCAGCTGACGCCAGATTGCACTTCCTTCCTGTCCTGCCCTGTCGTCTAGACCATTCTCTTGTTCCAAGTCTGAGTTAGCCACTTTCTTACCTTACGCTGGCATTTATTCGAACTTAGGAAAAGAAATCATCTCATCTATGTAAGACAGCCGATCATAGTTCGCCGATCTTGGTGAGATTCCGGATTAGGCGAAGATAGGATAGTAGTGGAGTAGGATATTGCGCTGACTGGACATGGATATTACGTCAATATATATTTTTTCCACTGTCGCGTACTATGAACGCGGCCAAACTTCGCTTATCTTCATGATCAGAGATATTTTCAAAAATAACTCAGTCCATCATGTGTAATAAGCTTTTAACAAGAATGGCTTTAGCTGGTCTTTTCATTCAGGTAGCGCGGCCATTTAGCACCTATAGTTTTATCTTAGGCACCCACTATCGAGGTTTGCACGCACTGGAACATGAACCTCAAAAAAAGAAGTGTCAAATCATGCCTTACATAAATTTCTTGATATCTGCTATTTTCAAAATTTCAATCGCGAGAAGTAATGCTTATCTGGTAATTTATATTCTAACTCTTAGTTGAGCTTACCCGTGTTCATCACATGTCCTCGTCTCGTTGACCACTCTATTTCCGCTCGAAATCACCTCATACTGCCGATTTATCTCGTAATTGATAGCCGTATGTAAATGCCGCAAACTGTTGATATTCTTCACCTGAAATCGACTTTCGAGAAATTCGCAAGTGTTGATAGAAACAAGAGTGTGTATGGTATGAAACAGTTGAATCAACTCATAGAGATGTTCTCAGTTGTAATTCAGAATACTTGCCGATATCACAAATTCTAGCATGGCGACAAAAATGAAATTGAAACCAGATTTTTCACTGGAATTCTTTCTGATATTCTAATATTTACCTCTGTTCTGACTCCTTTTTCTCCCTCGTGTGATAAGGATACATTCGCATCAACGCGCAAATGCCCTTCTGAAAACAACAAAGTTGATCAGAAGTTCGGAATGCTTTCTAGTAGACAATTAACGAACACACATGTATACTCTCTCACATCTAGTAAGGTGCTCCAAGCTTTCAGAAATCACTTTAAATAGCGAAAACAATGAAAATTGTTGCAGAACCTATCAGATCAGCTGAGAGTGCAAGTTTTTTTTTCTTTTTGGAAAAATAAATCTGGTTTTAGAACTAGGAATTTGGTAAACTTCATGAAATTGATCCCATTGTAGGGGGAAGTGGTGGGGTGGCACGTGGTGCTACTCACTACGCACAAGCTGAAAATCACATATCGGGGTAAACGATGTCGAGGCCAATAGAACTTCCATGCTTTCGGGGTCGATTGATTGTACCAGGCTGTCCGGAGAGATGAAAACACTAACTGGTTGATCGTTGCCCACCCTCACCCTCCAACTTCCTCGTCTATGTACGTTGCTATAGGGCTCAAACCGTATCAACCACTACGATTCTGAGTAGGTACAAAACGCGTGGGCATGGCCCAAAAATGACTGACTAAAGTCGGAATCTCACCCCACCTTTTTATTTTTCGATTTTATGATTATAGGGACTAATGTTCAGTCCCTTAAGGGTGAATTTTTCATACCCTAGAGCATTATTAAATGTCTAAAAACAAGCGGAGATGATCAAAATGTGGAACAATCAATTTCACTATAATTATACTGTACAATTACTGTTGCGACGCAGGATGTTTCTGCCACCACAAAATTCTGGCCAGATTTCTCAGTTGGCCAGTTAGCCTTGGAAATCTGCTGTTACCGTACTATGCATTTCTCCTCGACATATGCCGTGATGCATGAGAATTAGACGAAGCTGCTGAACAAAGCACATTGCTTCCAATGCTGTTGAAAAATCCGGCTCACTAACAACCTCCACCAGTGGTGCGCCTGTAAAAACTACCAGCAATCAAACAGGGCGTTCAAACCGATAAGGCCGAAGCGTAGATAGAAGGGTATAACGAAGGCGGTAGGTGCTAAAGTGATTAGTAACAATTAAATAGGGAAGCATCTTTTCGCAATTGACGGGACAGTACAGGAGCGCCAGCTTACGTCTCGAGCCGCCTTCATTTTGCTAAAGGAGTCTTTCAAAGTCACAAACTGCTAGCGGTTTTTTTTTTGCTGGATGGTGCGAAGTACCCGTTGCGAGCAGGGAATGCAGAGTTTTCAAAAGCGGAGAGGAGCTCCGGGGTAGGTGAACTTAGGTTCTCATCCGCTAAAACGAAAGGCCTCACCATGCAAATCAAAATTTTCCTCCTCCAAAATCCTGGTCTCTGGCTCGAAAAAACAACTGGTCGTTGTCACTGCTAAGCAGCAAAAGAGGCACGTGCATGAAGATCCTTTGAGATTAAGGTTAACGCGCGTCGGAGTATCGGAGTGAGAAGAGCTCTGGAGAAAACCTGCCAATACGCATCAAAATGAGCTTGGACTGTAGTTGTTAGTTGTAATGCAATAAATTGAACAAAGGCATAGTTGATGCGACTACTACGAAAACCGCTGTTTAACCCCCGCTGTCCATGGAGATGGGGGCTACTGCAAAATGAATTAGAGTTTCAAGCACATGGGCTGAATCTCACCTGCACGATTGAGATCAATTAGAGATGACTTGCCAAAGTGGATCGTTTTTCCACTGTCCTGTTCTAGTTGCAACTGTGTGATCCCAACCTATCAAATTTAACATTAATTAAGCCTTAAATGAATTTGATTGCCACGCCAAAGTTCCATACATTCCAGAGAACATGTTTTTATTCGTCCTTCATAACTTGACAGCAAAATCAAAGCTGCAGGGCGGAAGTGGTGTAGTGGAAAGTGGCGCTGCTTCTGACCGCGCGGTCCGGGGATCAAATCTTAAATCGTGCGCCGCCCAAATAGCCAAGCCCTTCATGCGCGTCGAAGAGTGATTCAAATGGCAGCCATACTCCTCTGGGAAGAAAAAAACACTCATGTCAATATCAATCAGCCCCGTAACTCATTGTATGGACCAAATCGCCCAAAAAGCCACTGCGATTTTGAATGGAACTAGAAAACGTGGCGCCGCATCCCGAGAAGGGAGGAATCAATGTCAAACATTTCACCCTTCTTATCTGGAGCTGATTGTGCTGCTCGATTACCATGTTAATAGCTACATTACTCGCGCTCCGTTACTCCTTCCACATCCAGATATAAATCATCGGATCCAAACTGCGGAGATGCGCCAATTTCGGTGTGTATCGCAAAACCATATCTAATCAACTTATCAACTTTGTCATCATTAATGAAGTTTTGGTGACCAAATTCGAAACCTATTTGACAGTGTAAATTCAATTCAAACGATGCGCATTATGACCGGATTCCGGCCGCAATGCTACGCACGAGTTGAATTCCGACCTCATATACGAAAATTAGCTGGGAATAGGTCAAACTGCAACAGTCTTTAAAGACAGCCGGTTTGTATAGGAAGATACTATTACGGTACGATCGAAGCTAGCAACATATAAAGAAGTAAAAACTATGAGAGCAAAACCTAATAATCTGTTCACCAAACCACGATAAAAGAAGATAAGATAAAAGCACGTAGAAAGAAAAAAGAGCAGCGCCAACCTCCTTGATTTGTATGTCGGAATGTCCTCGCCATAAACTGAAAAGGCGAACTTCCCATTTCGAGCCACTGCTGCTCCCGCTTGCGTAATTTGATAACTACACTAACAAAACAGTACTCGAATCTGATTGCCCCAGGGAACAGCATAACATCGTTATAGAAGCGACGTGATTTTGGACTCCAACCTCAAGTGAGATAACACCTTACCCAGCTGGCATGTCTGCATAGAAATAATGCTTTCTGTCAAATCGGCAATAAGGAGGGATCTCGCAGTTCAAAAGTACTGCCATTCGTAATGCATGCTGAAACTGAGTCGACTACGATTCAAGAAAGTTTGCGTGAGAGACTTGAACTAATGAAACAAAAGCCATTGCTTGTGAGCACGAACACGTTTCCTAACGGAAGGCTGCTCCTGCCACCAAGTTGAGGAAGCTGCACTTTCTCACCATCAAACAGCTTTTATTAAGCATTGGTAGAGTTCCCGGTGTGGCCATGTCGAAAGCAGCAATTTGGCTGTTTGGAGTAGCATCATCAGTACATGGTGCTCGTGAGAACAATTTAGTTTTCGTGTTCAGCTGGACGTGAACCTGAAACAACTATGTCATCAAAAGCATTGCTGAAGGAAATATTGATGGGATTAAAGACACATTCCGCGATTAAAAAGGCGTGTATTATTGTGCTCGAAAATTGAACAAATTATGGTGATTGGTGTAACCGTAACGAGAAAAAGGCAAGAATTACGCGAGACTGTTCAGAATCCCAAGCTACGACTGCTCATAAGGGCGAAGTTTACACAGTGGCATTATGAGACCATGCGTTCGGTTGGTCCCATCTTATGTTACTGTACGTTGTCTTTTAACATACAAGAGAAAGGAGTGATCAAAGAGATTCCAGTAGGGTAGGCGTAAACTTCGCCCCAACGATTAGCTCTCAAACTGATCCCACAATCCTCAACGATTCTTTTCTCTTACATCCTGATAGAGCAATATGTGGGCACATTCATTCTCGAAGTTATACGAGATAACCTACACCTAGTTGATCGCGAAATTTGCCCTTTGGAAGTTGGTTGGTCCAAGCTTATCAGAGCTGTAATGCACTAGTCCACCAACATAAACTTAAGCTCAAAAATGGAATGAAACAGTTGCGGCTGAAAATATGCCCACGTGGCAGTCCGTTTGGAAGTACTTTCTTTACTGTGCGGTTTGCTCCTTCGCTCTCTTGTCTTATTTCCCTGGGAGTGAGGCCGCTGTTTACAAACAACTCATTGCAACTGCGGCCATCGCGCAATCACGCGTCCGTTCCGTGGACGGGCCACACAAAAGGAAATAGTTGCTATATTCATATGTACCGCTATTACAAAAAGGCTGTACTCAACCCTGCTAAAAGCAGAGAATGGTATGTGGGAAGCAGCCCGCTCACCTGTACAATGCCCTTGAAGGCCTGGTGCTAGCCCTTATCAACGATATGCAAATAAACAGAACAAGGCTAACATGATCTTGGTGAGTAATGGAAACGGTGCACCAATGGGGGCAGTAGGCGGCACACGGCTGTTCCGTCTATATGGAGACCTGCCTGCTGTCTGTAATCTATAAGCTATTCACTCGAGTCATCCTTAACAGGATCGGCAGAATACTAGATGAAGGACAGCCATGCGAGCAAGCAGGGTTTCGAAGAGGGTTCAGCACGATCGACCATATCCACACGGTTACAAGACTCATTGAAGTTTCACGAGAGTACAAGATGCCGCTTTGTCTCACGTTCATCGACTTGAAGAAGGCCTTCGACTCTGTGGAGACAGAAGCGGTCATCGAAGCCTTGGGCAACCAGGGCGTCCCTACTCAGTACATCAAGATTCTTCGTGAGCTCTACAGCAACTTTTACGACCAGAATCTCACCATTCTACAAGGAGGTCATCATCGACGTCAAGAGAGGGGTTCCGACAGGGCGACACCATCTCGCCCAAACTCTTCAGCGCCGCTCTCGAGAACGTCATGCGTCAACTGGAATGGGAAGACATGGGAGTGAAGGTCGACGGCCGGCAACTACACCACCTTCGTTTTGCTGACGACATCGTTCTTATAACGCCGAACATCGAGCAAGCGGAGCGAATGCTGGCTGATTTCGACTGCGCCTGTGGTAAGGTTGGTCTGCAGCTGAACCTAACGAAGACGATGTTTATGAGAAACGGACGTAATAACGCTCACCTAAACGGAAACGAACATCACCGAATGCTCCAGCTACGTGTACCTAGGTCGGGAAATCAATATGATGAACGATCTAGCTCCAGAGCTGAGCAGGAGGAAACGAGCGGCTTGGGGAGCGTATAAGAACATCGAGGGAGTAGTGAAGAAGACGAAGAACATCCGGCTCCGTGCCCACCTCTTCGATTCCGCTGTCCTTCCTGCCCTAACCTACGCCTCAGAGACTTGGACTCTGCGCAGGCAGGACGAGCATGCGGTCAGCGTTATCCAACGCGCTGTCGAGAGGACGATGCTAGGAGTAACCCTATACACGCAAGTGCAGAGGGGAATCCGGAGTGCCGAACTACGCCAACGATCGAAGATCAGGGACGCTGCCGTTTTCGCCAAGGAATCGAAGATAAGGTGGGCCGGACACGTCATGCGATTTTGCGATGACCGTTGGACCAGAGCGGTTACCGACTGGATCCCTCGGGACGTCAAACGAACACCTGGACGACCGCCGGCCCGATGGTCAGACTTCTTCACGAAAGCTCTGAACGAAAGGAATGAAGGACATCGTGTCCCTCGAGCGAGGAGGGTCCACTGGACAACTCTTGCACGCGACAGGGACGAATGGAGACGTTGCTGGCGCCCGCTCGAGCAATTCGATGATCAACGGGACGACAGGTGACAGGTGATACAGGTTACCTGAGTGAAAAAACTTCCTATAGCATATGCCAGTTTTCCTCGCATTTCCCGTCAACCAAATCATTTTCCCCCTGCGCATCCAAAAACTGCATTTCTGACTCATATAAAAAGGCTGAAGGAAAGACCTTTACGTTCATGGAAACATTATAAGGGAGCCCAGCGCACCCATCTACCTTACGCTACATTCGTGTGAACATAATAACATAGGTACTACTTAGCTGAGAATTATTACAACACTTGGAGCACTCTCACCTCTAATCCGATCACCGGTTGGAACTCTTCGCGTGAAAGTTGAGCAAGTTGCGATACCTTGCGCCTTGTAATCCGCCAAAGTAGCCGACGGCACGTAATGTTCATGAGAAGTGTGACTGAAGAAATCACCATGCTCCTCAAGAATGGCGTAAATTCAGGTATCAGAAAGTCAGTAGGCAGATGTCCAGCTAACCTTGTTATGAGACCAACACATTCGTTACCATAGAATTTTTATATCTAAACAACATCTGGTGAAACAACTGCTTTCCTAACACAAGAGACAGCACAACATTGAACAGATTCTGTTCTTGTGAAAAGAAGGCATAAATTTGAAAAGAAATCACTGGAGGAAACACACCCAAACGGATACCGACGTAACAATCACGTGATAAACTTCGCAACAACTTGCCAACTTCTACAGAAAGAACTTCAAGGCAAACAACATTAACAATATTAGTTAACAGATAAAATGGTATTTATCGGTTCTAGAGCCATATCAGCATTTTTGACGACTCGGCGTAGTGCCGGTTGCAGCTCATTCAACACCATCTTTGCTGCTCCTTCAACTGATTGCAAGTACTTCTGCAATTGCAATAATTAGGTCTTTTCCAACCAGAACTGAACTGTCACATGATCTAGAGATTTGTTGCGCCCATTTTGACTGTCAAAAACAAGTAGACTCGATGGCAAGAGGTCACAAAGACTACAGGTCTGCACTTTATGGGTCTCGCTTGCGGATCGGTATCCGCCCATGGCGGCAGATGGCTTCACCGTTTCGAAATTGGTCACTGACTTAGTCTTCGACATTGGCCAGCACCGCATGCAAATGCGTGCGTCAAATACCCTCGTCCCCCTAGAAACTCTAAAGATGCACTGAGGTCGATCGCAGTTCTTAACAGCTTAACAACGACCACGTTACGATTAAACTTTGTAGTTATTTTGTACTATTTAGACCTTCTGTGCCTTTTTTGACGAGACTAAATTCTTGCAAGTAAAAAAAAGATTTATGAATAAAGGCTCAAAATCACTGTACGAATAGAAAGAAAGGATATGAACATTTGATAAGATATTGTTAAAAACATACATTAAAGCCATCTTGGCCTTCAGCGAAGCGGAAAGCGTACACCATCGCAAGCTCAGATGCCGACCGAACCGCAGAGTTGCTTTCTTTTGCTCCGTTTGCCAAATGTGGTACAATCAACTAGAATTCGAATCCACTTTGAGAAAATGAATTACCCGAATATTGCTACAATTTATCTGCAAAAAATCACCTTGAGGAGTTCGCTTTCAAGTTGTTCAGGAGAAGAATGGAGGACATGACCAAGTATCACTGCAGAGACTCGTCGTACTTCAACAGACTGATGACTGAGTGATCGGCCCACTGCCGCGAGAAGATCTCGATCGACGTTTGGACTTTGGCTGAAACAGAACCAGCGACTTTTCAAAACTAGAATATTTTACCTCATTTATTTCATTTCACTTGAACTTTTTTAGGCGACCTGCAGAGCACAAAAATCAATCAGATATCAGATTCTCCACACCTAAGCTTCCAACAAAACAAAAAACTGTCCAACCATATTAAATATATGATTACACAGCGTGCTTCGTGTGAAAGAAGACCAAAAAGAACACAAAAGAAAGCATAATAATAAATCTTGCAAGTTCGGCAGTATTAGTTGCAGTTTACTAAAATAGCGCCCAACTTCGCTTATGTTGTACGATTTGTTATGAAAACAATTTTGGAGAGCATTATAAATTTGTTGATAGATTCAAAACAACAAAATTACAAGTGCCAACCTGATAAGAATGTGCGCCGCAGCGCGTAAAGCGGCACATGCAACAGGAGTTTCCGCAGTGAATGCAGCCGTGAGGGCTGATCGACAAGCGCTCTCTGCTTCAGACCCATACGGTAGACGCATCAGTCTAAAATCGGAAGCGCTGTTTTTGTGTTCAAAAAGTAGTCTTGGAAAGCCTTCGCACTATGATATGCTATGATCGATCAATGCAGAATATCAGTGAAACACCAATGTATTTTAAGCCCTGAATAAGTTATTCACCACTCATGTTAGAGAATTACCTGACACATCTGTTGCAGAGCTATTGCCATTGCATGCCTCACTCGTGGCTTTGAGCAGCTTTCTACATCTGAACAAAGTACTCGTCAACAGCAAGACGAGAGTAAAAAAAAGAGCGGAGTAAAGATCACCTAACTCCAGTTGAACCCTAATTTGGGGTCCAAATTTTCTCCAGGGCTAGGGAACGAGGAATACCCTTTAAATCTACTGAGTTCAACACCACTATAGTGTTCCTTTAACTTGGGTCAGAACCATGTTCACGTTTTTACACACACATACATTACATATATGTAGACCTTCCTCAGGGCAATCTCGGCTGAATAGACAAAAAAAACTGAAAGGGATACCCCTCCCCATGGAGAACAATGGGATACGGTCCCAGAAAGGTTTTGCCAACGCAACAGAGAGTTCAGTGCATTGTAGTATCTGCAGGTTATATACAGGGGTGGCCAAAAAAAGAGACACTTTGCCCATGGCGCACATCATCGAACTTTTCGTCGCACAGGGTGCCGATGTTAATGAAAGTTTTACGGCGAAATATTCCTAAGGTGTTCCCCCGTAAACAGAAGCAGGCCCTCCTTCACTGTCCCCGCCGTCTTTAGAATATGACGTCATCTGCCGCCACCGTCGAGCTCAACGAGGCTTACCGTAATCGCTCCGGCCTGAAGCTGCTTCATAATTTCTTCAATAGATTAACTGCTGAATAGCTTCCTAGAGACATTAGCTGTGACTGTGCAAAACCGCTTTTGACCAGCGTTTCAGAAACGTCGTAATGGTCTATGGTACCTCGTCGACCCCGTTGAGCTCATACTGTGAACCATGTTTCCGTGGGAAAATCTTCTGATGTCGTCGGTGTAGAAGGCTGTCATGTAAGGTTTAGATAGATTAGAAGGTGCTCTTCAATACTGAGTTGGGGGCAGTCGATTTGATTTTAGCAAAGTGTGATTAATGCTGTCTGAAATGTGGAGTCAAGTGTCTCTTTTTTTTGGCCACCCCTGTATATATATTTATATATGCATAACCACTGACCTAGAATATATTCTACGAAGGGCAGAATTCCCTTCGTCGCGCTTATCGCCAACTCTCCATACAGAGCTCCGCTGCACACAGTTAGTGACGTATCGAGCTCAGTTGGAGTATCCAGGGACACCTTGAAAGCGCTTTCATAAATATCCGGATGAAAACAAAGTGCATAAGTATCAAAACATACCGTGTATTGGAGTTCGCACACTCGATAGCCTTCTTGTATGGTTGCCTCAGACAACGGATTTGCAATTTTGCCAACAAGCGCTCGAGCAGCAACAAACGTGGTTTCTCTTAAATGGAAGGGAATGACATGTGATCGTATTCGAGATCGATTTCCCACCGATTTGATGTAAACTGCGACAATGTATACGAAATGGATGGAACTTTCAGAGATACAGAAATGAATAATCACTTGGCGGAAAAATGAGTCTGTTGTGGGAAAAGCATCAGCTGCTACCACATGGGTGTACCATGACTCGTATGTATAGAAAAAAAATCGGCATGCCTTCCGCGTTGCAGAAGTCAGCATTTCCTCACTAAGATTATGATCGAAATTATTATTTGCACAATACAATAGAGGGGGTGCATCAAAGATTGAATTGGGTCACTCATCATCATCCCTTTACCCTTCTATGCCCTCTTACACTTATGGCCACCTAAACCGGGGCAGAGGAAAATTTCCTCCGGTGAGTCGATGAGGAGCTCCTAACTCCCCTCTCTTCCACAGCACAAACATGTCAATAACTTTCTGCAACCATTAGCCTGTTGATAAAAACTATTGCAGAGAACAATAATTCATCCTACTTACAGAAGAGCTTGGTCTTGTGAATGGGCCAGCATTTTCAGGATTTCAGTAACAAGTGGCTCTGGTTTCAGATGAATGCGTAACAGGCGTGCGAGAGCTCCTGAAAAAAAATTGGAAATTTTGTGGAAAGGTGAGGGAAGCAGCAACGTTGACAAATTTCTACCTCCGGCAACCAGTCGCACAGGTCGCGAAGTTGGATCCTGCAAGGCTTTGAGGAATGTAGACTGTAGTTGGGGGAGGAACGGACGAAGTAATGTGTCGACCTTTAAAGAAATAGAACGATCATTCTCATAATTTCTCTGCCAGTATTCAAAAAAGTATCATAAAAGCAATTACAAGCAATGTATAAGACGGAAACCTTGTCAAGCAGTTTGCTCAGCGTTTCAAGCACTGCTAACTTGACATTTGGAGGATAACGATCTCCGAGCACTCGAACTAATGGACCGGTGATGTTGACTACATGAGCTTTGAGGGCAGATACATCAGACACAGAAACCATCTGGCCAAGAGCTTCTCGCAGCCATCTTCAGTTCTCGCCTCCCTTCATACCTTCAGAAACAATAACATAAACTACGGAAATGAAGGCACTACCTGCGAGAGCTGTGTGTCGAGGGAATTTTGGCCAATACTGTCAATGCCCCGAAAAGGACCCTTTATTCATTCTCCATCATTACCTTCCATTACGCGCTCTCCCACATTTCAGCGGCCAACGATGTGCATGTGCCGATAACTACTACGTAATACATGGCACACTTAAAACTCTACCTCTGGAATTCTCAAAAAACTAGAGGTGGGGATAATTCTGCGTATCAGAAACCTGAATACTCCCCTTCCTCTTCTCCCACCGAGGCAGACCCAATCCCTTAGAGGATCCTCCGACGATTTCATGTCGTGCGTAGTGAAACAAGACCATTTATTAACGTATTTCCTGCATTCGGGCACTTGACTCAATCATAATCAAAAAATTATCGATCATTCAACCAACCTTGTAAGATTGCTTCCCGTAGCATTGGTAGAAGCGGTTGTAATGCCTTGGGATGGGCAAAGCCGGGAATCGGTTTGCCTTTAGACTGAGCCACAATGAAGTTCAAAGCTTTTTTCACAACAGGAATAGCTTCCTAAAAAAATTCCGCTGTCCGTAGTCAGAACGAAAACCAAAAATGATGAACCGAAAAAAAATGAAAGAACTTTGGATGAGTACAAACGCTCACAAACCTGCATTTCTTTCTGATCCAAAGCTTGAGCTACACCGATGGCGGCATTAATAGCATGGTCAACAATTTGAGCATTTGGAGACATATACAAGTGTAATAAACCAGGAAGCAGGTCATTCATGAGGTAGTTGAGAGAAACCTGTTGAACGAAAAACTCATATGGAAAAGTCTGCGAATATCAAAAACACGAAGAGATGAGTAAATAACTTACACCACTCTTAGCGACATAGGTATGAAGAAGAACAATCGCAGGCACATTTCCTTTATTAGCTTGCTTGAGAAGATAGTCTACCAGCACAGGCACGCCTTCCTCATCCGTCACCGCTATCACCACCTTCTCACAGCTGTCGATCATCTAAGCGCAAACAGTATATCCCAATCAGCATCGTAATAACAGAGCTGGATTAATCAAACTGCAGAGGAGAATCACAACGGAACTCACCGGATCATACTGGTCGTTCGTTTGACACGCAGATAACAGTGCATCCAGAACACGAGGGAGTTGTCGTGAGAGGGAACTTCCTTCAAAAACAGCCATTAAACCTTTACCTTTGTTGTCAGTGAACATAGTAAATCACAATAATATGGACTGTATTATAAAGATGGAAAAAACTTCCAAAACTACAAACACAATTACCTGCCACTGAAGCCAAACTACAAAGAGCATGCACATTGATTGGGGGTCGTGTGAGACGAGGAAGCAAATACGGTAACATCTGCCTGCAATAAAAACAAGTTCTCAGATGAAATTCAAGAAGGCAATGACAATTACGCCTTACCTGCTGTTCTGTCTCATTATCTCACACAAACCATCGAGAACGTCTTCTTTATCTGGGGTCAACTTCTCCAGCAGTGGCGTGATGATCTCATCCAAAGCTTCGTGACCAACCATCTGTACATATTTATTTTCTTGGTAATACTTAGTTGCAATTTTCGCATCAACCTCAGTTATTTTATGTATTTGAGAGGAATTTCAGAAGCATTTCAGTCGAGAAGAAAAGCTCACATGAGTTTGGGTACACCTCACCAACCTGATAAAGAACTGAGAAAGTATCAGCAGCAGCTGATCTAACAACAGGTGAAGGATCGCTTATTCCATTACGAACAGGAGTCACCAAATTCTCAAGGTAATGACTGAGGACGTCCTGAAAATCAAGTAATCCGAGTCTCATCAGTTCAAATGGCCAGATTAGGCATTTCCATTCAAACATTTCGAAATCTA
>MU890183.1:0-12482 GCA_036418205.1 Ostertagia ostertagi
CTACCGTACAGATCCCTCACAATCACCTTACCTAATGCTACCATATGTTACTTTCTGTCTATCATTATTATCTTATTTTTACTACCTAATATTATACTATTATTCTATCTTATCACCTTACCAGTTGTTTCAGGCTCACAATTTAAGGAAATTCCCCCTCATGTTCATAGTTGAGAGCTTTCGGACCTCTCGGAATGAAGTTCCCTTACAAAAGACTAGTATTATTCATTTCCAGTTCAAAATCAGATTCATTAGTCGCACGCCATCGTAGTTAACTTCAGCCAGATCGGTTCTCAAATTGGAAGTTACTAACGTCGCTTACAAAGGCAGTAAGGGCGCAGTGGCTTCGGGGGAGGAAGGGGGTGGTTCGGGGCTAGCACGTAACATAGCGTCAGATTCACGGAAACCCTCACTTTTAGGACTAAGCCTTACCCTTACTGATTAGGCTAGAAGAGGGAATTAGAGATGCCAAGCAATCCTCATTCTCTCCGGCATTCGTCCCTCTCCGTTAGGCATAGTCCTAGCGGCTTCCCACAGACTGCCCTCCCTCCCTCCCTCCCCCCTCCCCCTCCCCCCGGAGGCACTTTGTGTGCAGTAAGCAACTAGCCAGACGGAAGCATACTTTCGCCAGCTAAATTGCTCAAGGGATATCTTAAGCCGTACTCCGATTACAGTCTAATTAGTTAGGCATAAAAGCTAATGTAAGAAACTGGCAAAGCGTAAATTAAATAGAAGGCTTGCAAAAGAAAACGACATCGGAAAGAGCGAACCACTAATGTGACGAGGTTCTTTTGAGGTGGGTGAGCCAGTTTGAGCGTAAACAGATTTATTGATGTCCACAGATGATCTACAAATGAAATCCGGCAGATCACATGCATATACTCAAGCATGTACAAAATAAATAATGTTACCAAATCCAACAGGATGCGCCACACACGCAACTTCTGTTCCGAATCAAAGCTGAGCGATTTAATGCCACTCTTTGGTTGCAGAGCAAATCCGATGACAACGTATCGAGCAATTAACCAGCATCCGTGGTCGCGCTACGGCCAGCGAATCGCTAAGTTGGCCGGTACCGCAACGCGACCGCGGACGCTAGCGAATCGCTAGTAGCGAATCGCGCGATTCGCAAAGTCTGACATCGGCCAAGAGCCGTGCGTTATCAGTTTCTTACTACATATTTCATTTTATAGTTTAGTTACCGAAGCTCTACATAATGCTGGGGGAGTTGTTGTTCAAAGCCAGCAAGATCATTCCAGTTTACCAGCATCGAAATGGCGGCAGCTCTGAAGCTGGATGGCAACCCATCATGAAAAATCTAGTGCTGTGCAGCGCCCATTATCCACTGCGGCCGAGTTGGCCAGTTCATCGAAGTAAGGCGGCTCACGAACGATTCTTTATGAGTCAAGAGGACGAGATCTTCGTCTAGATCAAAGTCATCTGAAAGTCAAACCGATTATACGACACTAGCTTACTCTGAAAGTAACATCATTTTAAAGTTGATGAGTGTTGCTCCATTTTTACAAACGGCCCTCATACCGACAACACCTCAACTTGTCCCTGCTGCCGATTTAGTTTTAGGAAAAACCAGGTATTTTCTTCTGCTCAAAACACATTTCAGATGATCACATGGGCGGTGTCACCTGCGCCCCGCTGTGCCTTTCTGGGCCGATTTCAGACTTTGCAAATCGTGCAATTCGCTTTCTTTCTTGCAATTTCGAATTCGCTAGCGTCCGCGGTCGCGTTACGGACAAGCCGATTTTGAGAGTCCGGGCCCCTTCATACTTTGAGAATCGGCTATATATGCGAAGATGCGATGATGCGACCAAGCGATTCTATCAAATGAAGTGAGTGCATATCGATTGGCTCGACTCCGCCTTAAAGCGTCACATGCGAGATAGCGTCTGGATTTCAGCGATCGCGCGAGGCGAAGATGCGATGGGGCGACCAGCGTGGAAGGATTTGATACGTGGCGACAGATAAGATTCAAGTCTATGGATGAGTCATTGATTGATTCCTGACGCGTCGCGGCGCGTGCGTCCCTTTGCGAACGTGCTACCAATCGCGTCTTCGCAAAATAGCCGATTCTCAAAGTATGAACGGGGCCTAGATAGCCCGCTACGTAACGCTACGTGTGGCACTTGAACCGCGCGAAACTATAACTACTGGGCTGTGTAACGTCGCAACGTGTCCAGCGGCCAGACGTAAAGAGGGTATAAGCCTGCGCGCGACGAAGTGCACAAAAACCCCCCCCTACCCACGGCGCCTTTGGCGAACTATCCAAAGAGCTGCTGACAGCCGGCCGAACCGCTCGCGTGGCAATGCCTGAACTACCTGCCATTCTCCACATGTATATAGCACAGACACTCCGTACAATTGAACAGGGTTCTATACCGTCCATTTTGTCGCCGTGGAGTGCGCGGAAAAACGACAAAAGGGCACGTCGAAGACAAACCGATGACACGTGGCGCATCGCGCGCCAACCAGTCACGGATTACGGTTGTCGGTCACTCATCGGACTTTGTAATCTTACTGTAGTCTGCGTCACGGTACTAGCCAATCAAAGCGATTCGCGCGCCGCGACGCGACCGTGCACGCTACGAACCGCTCGATTCGCACTCTGACGTCGGCCTTCAGCCTTCTACCGCCTCCTCAAGAATGGCTCAGAGGCAGCGCGTGCCAATTGGCAGCACTGTGGTCTGGAGTGACCCGCTGCTGTAGTCTCGGTGACCCTGCCTCACAATCAACATGAAATGTGCATCCAGTAGTTATAAGCCATGCTGCTGCTGTCAACATTGCAATTATCGGTGCTATCGCAAGATATGGGGGCGTTGTGGTGAAATGCGTTTGAAATCGTGTGAAACGTCTCTTTTGGGACGAAAACGGGATCAAACCCCATGCCGGGGAGAAGACGTGAGCAATTTCACTTTTTCGTAGTTCCTGTCCCCTTGGACTCGATGTCACCGTATCCTGCGGTAGCGTCCAATAACATTGTATCTGACAATCTGTTCAGGGTTGACCATGCCTGATGACCGCACTTATGACGATGTAGGACCGCGTGGTACTGGAGAAAAGCAGGATGATCCACAGCATCGTTACGTCAGAGTGGATGCACTGGAGGATAAACCCAGGAAACCGCCACCTAAAAAGAAGAAGAAACGACGAAAACGAAAACGCAGATTACCAGACAGGTCAACTGAGAGTGATTTTAGATCTACAGATGAAGCTACGGATTCAACCAACGTAAGGACTTCTGAAACCTACGCACCGACCGAGAGGACAGGTGATTGAATCTAAGCACAGTTGTCAGGTTATTATATAAGGAGATGGTCACAAAACAATGATTGCTCATAGGAGCCCTAACTGGAAATCAACGGGGAGAATAGGGTAATGCTTCGCATAAAGGGGCCATTTTCCGGCGCGGGTGTACTCGAAGGGCATCGTTAGACCGATTTCAGACTTTGCGACCCAGCGAGTCACTAGTAACGAGTCCGCGGAGTCGCTGGATTCGCAAGGTCTGATGCGGACCATATGCAGAAATACAGTCCATATCCGACAGACAGGGTGGGCGGGGCCACAGACGTAATTGCGGACTACACAAATTTGATAGTTGTCGCCCTGATCAGCTGATTTCCCTGTATTTTGTTGAATTCTTCATATTACTCGCGCACCCAACACCCCACTCATCCGCTAGTCCCTCCTCGGGCTGACCCTAAGGGGACTAGGGGAGAGTGTGTGAGCAATCTAAATTTCCCCAAAGTTCCTTCCATCCTCCCAAGCTCATTTCGCACAACGATGGTCCACAATTATACCAGCACCCTTTCCTTGGGGTGGTACGTCTTCATCACTAACACCTCTACCTTCATTTCAATTGAAGAGAAATTTATCCAGGTAAAACCCGCCCAACAAAGAGCATTCCGCCATAACCTCGCAGTATATGTTAAACTGGTAAAAGGCAAGCAGGGTGCTGGAGAAGGCTTAGGCTGTTCGTTCGTATTTGTTGTCACTGCGGCGAATGCAGCTTGGTGGAAGCAAGTTGAAGCAACAGTCCCAGCAGTTTTTACCTTCGACACTAATGGTGTGGAACGATGCGCTAGCCCTAGTCAAGAACATAAGAAGTGTGACTGAACAAAAACTCACCTTGGAAAGCCGCTAGAAAGGGAGCTGAACGGCTTCGAAGTGGGCGTGGTTGGAAGTCGGCCGAGGGGATTGCAGCCGACTGAGCAACCACGCCCACTTCGAAGCCGTTCAGCTCCCTTTCTAGCGGCTTTCCTGAGTTTTTTGTTCAGTCACACTTCTTATGTTCTTGACTAGGGCTAGCGCATCGTTCCACACCATTAGTGTCGAAGGTAAAAACCCTGCTGGGACTGTTGCTTCAAACCCCAAAGCCTGGCGAACCCGCTTCGGCAGTTAAGCGGCCCCGTTCCTCTTGCGGTACTCCGTGGTCGCCTATTAGTTCTCCTCTTGCTGACTACTGTTGCCAAACTATGAGCAAAACACTTTGCCAGCCGGGATTCGAACTCAAAAATTCTGCTTAACGGGCAGATATGCCACCGATTACACGGCGCTGCTACCTTGTCGCAGTGTGCAGGGACCGCCGAGCGGACACACTTGCCGACACGCGCTTGCCGTCTTGGTGAGCCTCCTGACCGCATCCTGCATTGACTGTGGAAGGATCGGAGGATGCGGAGGAAAAAAAAGAATATGGGTGGATATCAGACGGGGGCAGATGTGTATACGATCAATATGCTTCCTATTCCAGATATTCCAGTGCCCAGATCCGGCAGCTACTCAAAAGTGGTGAGCGTTTGGTATACGATAATTTTTGTTCCGAAAATAACGACCAGTTGAACACCATCCTTTTTAACTTTGAATCCTGGGGGTAACATCGTCGAGGGGATGGGTCATCCTTAAATGCATTCCCACTATCACCTCCAGTTCGCGCAGAGAGGCATACAATGCAACTCTTCCCCATCCAACACTCTTTCACGACCCGACGACCGGTTGAGTCCTGTAATATACTCATCGAGAAAAAAAAAACTTTTTCAGCGACATTCCTCATGCAATCATGCAGTGATTTTCGTTCACGTTTCTGATGGTGGTGGCAGCAATAGTAATTGTGATCCTTCATCACGCTAGGGTTGTTGACTGGTTTGTCATCGCTGCCATTTGTGAACTTTATCAAAATTCTGGCTCTATCGCAAGATAGGGGGCATCTTCTAGCAGGGGCAGGAGCTCGGGTGGGGGGGGGGTAAGGTAATGAAAATGGCTTCACTAACTCCGGAGTCTCTCCTCGCTCGTCTGAGGCTTATTCTTCTTTAACAAAAAGAACATCCTTTACACGATTTTAGATGTATCGCCACCGCAATACCCCCGTATCCTGCGATAGCGCCAAAATTCATTGTACAAATCTTCATGATTTAGAAAAAAAAAATAACACAAACAACAAACAAACTTTTAAATAATTATATAATATAATAATATGCAACATACTCAAGTTATTGTGAAGTTTAGCATTACTTCAAAGATCAGTTAATGTTCAGGTTCCCGCCACTGATCACCCTGACGGGCGAAGGATACCCCAGAGAAATCCCAGCTAATCAAACAGAAGACGATCTACTGTCCATAATTTAAAATTAAGAAATTAATTGTATCTTCATTGTTTATTCCTACTTCATGACGTATAATTATAAAAAGTTATATCATTGACTGTTGTTTGATGGATAAATTGTAAGCAAGAGTTAGTAATATGAAAACATTTCCTCACACATTTTTAGCTATGGATGCCATGAACAACTAGCTACACACGCAAGTTTGGCTCGAAAACTGCGGAACCCCGCCCAATGCGCAAACTCCTCCCACCGAACTTTCAAGGAAAACTTTACAGTTATTAACGAACGAATGCACAGAAATTGAAGGGCCTGCAGCTTTCCTGGGAAGACTGTTGCAGTGAGTTTGGAAACATTTAGGGTAGTTGGAGAGACTGGTTCATCCGCCCAGTGGTCCGAAGGTGAAGTGTAAGCTTTAAGGTGGATTCCACGGCGAATCGCAGGTCGAAGAAGAAAGAAGGAAGCTTGGAAGGCCGTCTTAGGGTGCGAGAAGAGCAATTCCGCCGGCGAAAGGTGCGCCCCTAGAGCCTTCGCCGCTGCATGCCCTCCGACTGGCTATCCCCTCACCGTCGACTCTAGCCGCGATACTAGCCATTTAGCAGAGACGCAGAGCAGAGCGGAATGTTGACATTAACAATGTACCATCGGTGAGACTCGCCCTGATGCGGAAATGGTCGGGCAAAAGCTCTATCTCTCAGTACTAGGCAGTTTTCCTTGGATTCTTTCTCTTTATCTCTGCATCACTGACCCCTAGGACTCCTCCGCAGGAAGGCGGAGGGGACTTATTTTTCTCTGGTTGGGGGGGTTCTAGCTATTTTTCTCGAAAACGATGTACTGTGCGTCTCGACAATGAAGATGACCGCAAATAAAATTGCTGAAAACACTCTAAATAAGGCTCCCTTAAAGCAATAGTACCAGCAGGGTTCTTACCTTGGACATGCGTGGAACGATGCGTTAGCCCTAGCCAAGAAAATAAGAAGTGGGACTGAACAAAAAACAACTTGGAAAGCCGCTGGATAGGGAGCTGAACGGCTTCGAGGTGGGCGTGGTTGAAAGCCGGCCGAGTGGATTGCAGCCGAGTGAGCAACCACGAGCTTCAGGGGCACTGTAGGGGGATTCAAGCGTACGTTGGGAAATACCAACAAGGCGGGTCTTATGGTTAAATGTTATTTTTGAGAGAAAATGTCGTATTTGACAGAACTGACATTTAGGATTTGAACCTTTGGAATGCGTGAGGAACCAAAATGGTTCGAAACTTGGGGGGAGGGGTTGCCTTCCAAAATACAATAAAATCGGAAATTCGGTGAGTTCCATCACCCTGTGCCTCTTCACCTGTGTTCGTTTTGGAAAATTGGAAAACGGGGGACAAATTGGAAAAAGTTGAATATTCGTAGAGCTACCTATAAGTAGGACTGTCATAGGATACTCTAACCCCCACCCCCCATGGGAGAGGGGTTCTCTTGACCCCAAGACTTTCCTCATCGCTGTGATCATCATTTGTCATACCCACGGTGAACAGACTGCATAACTAGTGAGACAGGCTGACATTAGGGGACGAGAGAGCCGGAACACTCCTAATCGGGCTCCCCCGTCCTCGATTCGGGCCCGTAAGAGATTGGTACCTGAGTCGTCTTCAGAAAAGTGGTGGTGAACAACTGGGGCAGGCATCTTTCCACTAGTTTGACACTTCCCGTGAGGATCGTAGAATATGCGTCCAGCTTTGATGTAACTGATGACTAAACGTCTGGGATTGCGGTTCAAGAACTTAATTGGCCTTCATAGATTGTACTGGAGATATTCAAATAGCTCAAGACTACTCTGCGGTCTGTTCTTCGTTGAGAAGCCGATGCGCTTCTGCCAGCCAACTTTGGAGCACGCGCCAGAAATGCTACGCAGAGAAATAATAAGTTGTTCTCAGTTAGACCGATATAAATACATTTTAGGTCTCACCCAGGAAGGGGAAGGGACATTTGAGAGGTGCAACTCACCTAAGTGCCAATTTTCGTACGGGGAGGATAGCTCGCGGGGTAGATGTAAAAGCAGGCGAAAATTTTACGCACCCCTGGGGCGGTATTCAATCCTTCCCCCAGGGGGATATATCCCCCTACTCTGATTCAATCCTCTCTGGGGGACAAAAAAGGGTTGCGTCATAGGACCTAGCATACCTCTGTGTTTCTACCTGCCAGACAGTTAGAGCAGCGCGACCCCTCAGGGGAAAGAGTGCTTCATCAGTGGAGGGTAGTAAGCGCTGCTCTAACTGTCTGGCCCCCCTCCCCCCCCCCCTCAGAGGGATTTGAATCAGAGAGGGGAATATACCCTGGGGAAAGGAATTGAAAATACCGCCCCAGTTTTTTCTCCCGGGAAACAAGGAATTACGGTAGGCTGCACCGTACCACAAACTACCTCCTACCGAATGAGACCCTCCACTTCTGCTATCTCATACAGAATAGATTCGGTCTCAAAAACTGGTACGTTTCGAGAACCTTTCCGGCGTGTGCAATTCGCATGAGAGCGGAAAATGTGCTCCATTGTGCATTGCCGCGCTCCATCGTCACTGTAGCAGTTGTTGTGCAATTCACCGAACATCGTTCGCAATTTACCTAATAACCAACCGTTTCTTCTAAGTTTTCATCTATTCGGGTTGTTTGGCGAGTTGAATTCCACGCAGTCATTTTCTGAACACGTAATTCCTTTCTTTCAGGGTACAATATGTCGACGGAAAACGGAGACCAATTGAAGGAAAATGTAGATCCTTCGGAAACAGTGAACGAGAGAAATGAGGTATGAGCGGAATCTTACTCTTCAAAACTTTTTCGGGTCTCATCCAGTAAGGGGGGCATCAAGTGGCTGCCCTCACCCCCCACCCCCCTAGACTGCCTACACTCCCCCTGGCGCACAGGTTTCTCGAAGTACGGGACCCCGTGAGCCAGGGGGAGTGAAGGCAGTCTAGGGGGTGGGGGGTGAGGGCAGCCACTTGACGTTGCATCACAATGCCCCCCCCCTTACTGGATGAGACCCATTTCCATTGTTCTGGTGAGTACTTAGCGTCTTTCAAGGCTAAACTTTGTGGATGGCGAAAACCAACAGAAACCCATTTTTTGGGTGTGCGTCGTTAGGAAAAGATCTGATTTTCACTTTTCGAAGTGCAAAACTTTTCTGCTGCGAGAACACCAGCTTCTCCCTAATCACGAGTGGAGTCATACTTGTCCCACACTCGCTTGCGCGATCGGGTATCGGTCCGACTAACAGTAAGTGCGGCCTGGGACTCATCACACTCCTCGCTACTTTTGCATTGCCAAAATTACACAGGGGAAAGGACGTTATTTTGACATTCGTATTTGATTCGAGATGGCCTCTCCATGCCGGCCATTCACCTTTTTTGTTGTATAGCCTTTTTCCTCCCTGTGCAGTTGCTTCCTGAAATAGGGCTAAAAGTAACTGAATGGTGAGAGCTCATGAATTCTACAGGGTGCGCACAAATTACGGGAATTCGGGTTGCAATCCTAGTTATGAAAAAGAACTCACTACATACTGAGGAGCAGTATACCTCATTCACTTTCGAGTACACGCATCAGCTTCTTCTCAAGTTGGGTCCCTTTTGAGGCGCCCACATCACCATGCAGGGTCCGTATACAGGGCTACACAGGCCCCATATACGGTCCCTGCATGCGTGAGGCTATGGGCGTACCCGGCCGGGCATGGGTCTTCGAAAGAACGTCTATAGAGGTATTATTGTCCATGGAAAATGCGTCATGAATCAATGGAGGGACGCGGTTTTGGGGACTATTACCGACCGTAATTGCTAGGGTATGGTTTGCTAGGCAGAAGTGACTTTTCCGCTTTTCGGAGCGCGAAACATCTTTGCTGCGGGAGTTCCAGGTCCACCACTGATCAGGCGTGAGCCTAGGGTTCTTGCAGCGGAAAAACTTCTCGCTGCGAAAAACGGAAAAGTCACCTTCTGTCCTAGTGAACCACATCCGTACTGCTGCATACGGCCCCAGGTGTCGTCGCCCTGGCTCATTCAAGAGCAGCCGCACGGATTCGGGGTTTCCGAGCGGCTTCTGCAGCGTTTGGATCCCCACGTTCCAAGGACATATCAGTGAAGCGGATCGGAATTGTTGTAATGATTACATTGTTGCTGCTATGCTGCTCATAAGCTGTAATAATAGTTCTTTTTTGCAACTCATCAACATCCTCTCATTTAAGGTAGATTGGCTCAAGGAGGAAGTCCGCAAATTTGCTGGATCTGTAAATGATCCTAGTGTTCGGGTTCACGTACTGGCGTACTCTCAATTAGTCAAAGTTATCGGTCACGTCGAAGGTGTGTCCTCCTTCCTAATTTGGGTTTGGAGTAGGGAGTAACAATATCGTGCTTATTCAGCGGTGCCGGAGCCGTTCATAAAAGGAATTGTGAGATTTGCTGTCACCGCTGCTGTTCTTCGCTATCGTCACCATGCAAGCTTTAAGGTGAGAAATTGAGTGTAATAAGCCTCACTTTCGAATATTTCATTATTTCCAGGCTGTAGAAAATCTTCTCAATGCCTTAGCCAAACATGATGCTGGGGCGACGGTGCGTTCGTTGGCTCAGAGTGTACTAGCACTCTTCCCATTGACGCCGAACATTAGGTACAGTTTCTCTCGTTTGCCTCTGGGCAATTCATGTCTAGTCCAGTACACTGTATATCTATGAGATGTCCGTCGGACTCAATTGTGCCGAGCAATGGGCGATTGCGATACCAAAACGTTTTAATATGCATTAATCAATCCTTTCTTGGGATGCGGTACGCATTCTACTTCCATTTGTACATTCGTAGTGGCATTTGAATGCGATGTGGCCTATACAATGACTTGCGGGGCCAGCCGATGTACAAGTCAGTGTTTTTATCCTCCCAGACAAGTCTGGTACCAATTAACCGACCCCGGAGGGATGGAAGGCTTGGTTGGCCCGGGCGACTCACGACCCAGGATTTGATCCCGGACCGCTCGCGTGGTAAGCGCGCCACTTGCCACTACACCACTTCCGCCCTAGATCTTATCCTCAGATCTTTATAGCGCTTGGGAAAAGGTAGGCGACAAGGAATGGGACGGAAAATTTGGGTGAATGTAAAGTGATAGTGATGCAGATAGAGATATGGTAGGGTAAAGAAAGCAGAGGCAAGGCCGACCCAGTCGAAAGACGAATAGAAAGAAACAAATTAAAAGCGCTCGAGGAAGGGAAGGTGATGCCGAAATGGGTAAAAAAGGGACTGACAAGAAATATGATCGAAAGAAGAACGGTTTCTTGGCCATCAAATTGTTGTTGAGATGTTCACACACCATTTTCCATTCCAAATCACGATAAGTGGACGTTGGATTGGTACCTGACTCATGACCAGCCTATGTATATTTCATATTGTTTTATCCTCCCAGATAATTCACGCATCAATCAGACGACCACACATGAACACACACTTACGAAACGAAACACTTGGTTGACTCTGGCGAGATCCATTCAGGTGTTTATGCCGATTTGTGGGTATGGTAGCAGAGCCACTTTCCAGATGGCAAATAGGGGCACACATAGAAATGCTATTTCTGTTCGTCGCTAGAAATTCAGAAGTTTTTTTGCTCTTCCATCATTCACTGAAAAGACCAGAAATGGCTAGGAGGCAATGAAGAGGAAGGGTGGACCTTAAAATTATAGATATTGTATCATCGCTGAGATTGGAAAGTAACATACAAAAAGGTGTCTCAGGTAGAAAATCAGGTTTCTGTTCATAGATTAGTGGAATCTCTTGACCTGAAGTGCTCAGTCGTGTAGAAGGGAAATTCTTATAAACATGGCCGCGAAGTTGAAAATTGCGTCAACAGAGAGTTTTGTGGAGAGAAAAAGCTATGAAAGCCTACATGAGAGGTACCAGGGAGGGAGAAACAACTTAGCGAAAATGACCTGAATACCACAAAAAATACAGCAAATCGTGTTTTCTTTCAAATCTCACATAAATTGTTTGTAGTGAAAGTATTGCCGGAACAGCAATTCCACCTTCAAAATGGATTCTGCAACACTTTCCACGAGCTGCAGATTCAGCTCTGCCTGAATTAGTTAGTTTTTCTCAACCTTACGATGTCTTGTCGATGTATTCGTCATGTTTTTGGACATAGTAGAAGAGATATTCATAAATTCCTTTTTTAAGGTATCCGCTTTGGGGAGTCTATCATTTTATTGCTGCGTAAGCCGCAAAACATCCAGGATATTCGAGAAGAAGCTGCGATTATTAGTTCGTGATGGCGATCAAGCTGGCCGCTTGAAAGAAGGTATTACTGAAGTGTGTAAAGACACTTCATCTGCCAAGAAAATGGTCTGCTTAATGACCTTCCTTCTCAAGGTAGGCTTACTAATGGCTCCCCGAAGATTGCGCTCTATTTAATATTAACATTTTTAAGGTACAGGCTGGTATAGATCATAATTTATATTTGGAGACATTTTCAAAATCAATTCTTTTTCCGAAAGCTAGGCCGGAGCAATTCGTCATAGTTAGTCTTACCTTTTCTTCATCGGTACATGATGCTCCTTGGTTAGCTGTGGGTTACACCTTTTTTCCAGGACTTCTTGTGGCGCAGGGCTTAGTTGTATCTCAGCCTCAGAATTTCGTGATCAGTTGTTGCCAAACATCAAAAAATCTTTGTTGAGGAGTCCTGAGGTGGCATTATTTGGTAAGTTCCATGACGTGTTTCTCGAGTTTTTTTTTGGAATGTTACTCTCTTATACGCCATTCAGGTGTTGTGAAGGCAATCCAGTCCTCCCAGCATCCGCTTGACGACTTCGTTAACGATCTGCTGAAGGGGCTAACTTGTGAGCAGATTACTAACTTGTCATTATTTTGCAATGGTTCT
>MU890186.1:0-14062 GCA_036418205.1 Ostertagia ostertagi
AGAAATAATTTTCGCTGAAATTTTTGGCTATGTTTTATCGAGGGCCCTGATCACGAATATGACATTCATTTTTGGCGCTGGCGCCAATTTGGCGCCATTTGGCGCCAGGTGGCGCCACGACTGATTATCACCAAATTCGCTGTAAACTTCTGTATAGGGGTTATTTGGGGCCCTGATCACGAATATGACACTCGTTTTTGACATTCGTGCTGTTTAACGCATATTTTCTGCTTTTCTAAGCTTTCTCACCTATAGCGCCTAGACTAAGCTTAGGGGAGGGGAGTGAAACTCCGGAGTGGGTAAACCACGCACCGTGTGGCAAAAGTTGGAGTGTGTCAGACCACAGGGGAGTGGCCTACTCACTTTGGAGCCCTCCACTATTCAAAGGCTTAGTCCTGATTGCGATCTAATTAGTGCGAGGGCGCAGACGAGCAGGAAGCAGGCGCCGAATAGCGCTAACAACAAAAACGAATGTCATATTCGTAATCAGGACCCCAAATAACCCCTATACAGAAGTTTACAGCGAATTTAGTGGGAATCAGTTGTGGCGCCACCTGGCGCCAATTGGCGCCAGCGCCAAAAATGAATATCATATTCGTGATCAGGACCCTCGATAACCCCCATAGCAGAAGTTTCAGCGAAAATTATTTTTTGACCCATCTCACCCCTACTGGGGTTGTAATAGTGCAATAGTGCCTTTTAGCTGACAGCCAAAGAAATTGTAACAAATTATTGATAGACATTGGTGAACTAGGACTGCGGTAGAAACATTGTCAATCCAGAAGTCGCTATACCACATTTTCGGAGAAATGTGAATATTTGAATTTCCTCTTTGTTCCCTTACGCAGAGGGCTAGAGCGCAGACGGAAAGGAGCTTGCGTGAGTCATCCTCGAGCGATGCTACGAAGCGGACTTTGTAGTATATCAGATTACTGTAGTCATGAGATGCTACTTAGGCGAGAAAGTGCACAGCGCTTTGAAGACCAAGTTCAAGTGGTCCGTAAACCGATGGAAGGTCGAAAGGAACACGGGTGGTAGGATCCCAAAGAATTATAATAGCCAATACTGTACTGAAGCACTAATAGTAAGTCGCCAACAATTCGTGCTTATCCAGTCCACCGTGATTTGACCAGGGTTCTATGTGCAGAGCGCTACCATTTGGCCAGGACAGATTCACATGATGTAGAAATAGCAATATTTTTGCAGCTTACTCAAGTTCATGGCTTAGGAAGCTAGCATAAACTCTCCTAATTGGGCGCTGTCACCGTCGTGACATACATACAGCCTCCCTCACCCAGTTACACGGCTTCTGTCCACCAAAGGGTGAGAGTGTCAAGACCATACGCTTTGACTAGTACTGAAACTAAGCCATTCCAAAGGAAATAAAAAACAGAGATGCTGCCATAATGTGCATGTGTGAGAGCTCCAGACGGCACTAAAAGCGGTGAATTGCCAAGCCTCGCAGGTTGACAGAAATCCCGAGACTTCGCACCAAGTGAGTCGTAAATGCAAACATAGCAACACAGACGTGGGGCATCAAAAAATCAACACCATCAAAAGGTCTGCGATACTCGATTTTTCACGGGCCGCGACACAGTGAGCTATCGATTCTGCAACTAATGGCCTCACGTGCGGCCGGCCGAAAATCAATCATTTGGTTTGTTTTTGATGTTGTGGTTCTCCGATGTTATGTCAGTATTGCTACGGCTGCATTTACGATTCCTCTGAGTACGAGACGGTCTCAGGATTTCTATCAACCATGAGGCTAGACAATTCAGCGGTTTGTAGCGGTGCCTGGGAGCTCTCACAGATGCACACTATTACAGCATATCTGCTCTTCATCTCCTTGGAAAGGCTTGGTCCTAGTAATACGCACACTCTCACCTTTCAGTTGACAGAAGTCTTGTAACCACGTGAGAGACAATGTATGTGAGTATAAGTCAAGTGCTTAGCCCCACTTTGATAAGTTAGACCTAAGCGAACTAGCCACGCTAAAAAGCAAGAACTCCTCGCCAGCACAATGCCTATACAGGCGATGAACTGAGGAGGAGGAACTGAGTGCCAAGGCCAACACAAGAACAGGAGGTAGGAGTGACGGCAGTGCATATTGACTGTGCGCACGTGCGCGCATCCCGATGGCCACCGTAATCAATTTCGTGGCGGGACAACGGAACCACACGCGCGCGCTGCTTCTACGGCAGCTCTGCGGGTCATTAGCGTGGGGGAATTCAACGAATTGACGCTTCCAACACGACCCCGCTGACGGTTTAACATCGTGATCGATTTAAGATCTCCCCCCCCCCTTCGCAAAGCCAAACAGGACTTCGATCAATTAAGTCACTAAGACCAATAGACCCACTACAGAGCCGAACGGCTTGGAACAGAAGAACTAATGGAACAACAACTGTGTCCATAAGTGACCATACTGCAAGGAAGCTGCGACGAGGACATGGCGGAGACGACGGTGCGAGGCGATATGGACGCAGACGCGACCGCGCTGCTTCCGCCGCCGCACGATCGTCATCAAAGACCACGCCCAGCAACAAAATGCGCAGCGAAGGGGGGCCACGCAGTTATCGATCAATGGGGAAAGGGCGCGGCATGAAAATGTGCGAGTCCACTTGCTAAAAGTACTAAAGTTGTGCCTGCATAGTCCCCACATCGAGGTTATTTACCGAGGAGTAATTATCAGTAGGACTTATCCAATCCGCCGTGAACTTGGCGTATCATCCATTCTCCTGTTCGTTGGTCAATATGAACGGAACGGCGCACGAGACGACCAGTGCCGGGCGCGAGATAGCGCGGGGCGGGGAGAGGGTGAAGAAAGAGCAGACGTGAGAGACACAGGTGAAAGTCATCGGCCTCGCGATTGCGGCCAACAGCGCCGCCGCGGCGGCACATAAATAGTGACAGACGGGGATTTGAATCAGGCGACCGCGTTCTCCTATTACTACTTTCTGGAAGGATGACAGTAGCGCTGTTCCAGCTGGGACCCCTCCATTATGATTCCTGCAACGAAATTAGCGACCGGCGTAATTATCTATAGATTACAGAGAAACTGATTTTATGAATTTGTTTAGAGTTACACAGTTCGGTGTGGCGATGCGTTGCACTGCGGTGGCCCATTCGTCAATGACGGCTTCAAATGTTGACGTTCGCAGCACTAGTGGCAATTTCAAGAAGTTCATGAACAGATTTAAATTCTGTAACTGCACAATTCCTTCTGGCTGAATTATAGCTCTAGTTATTAGACTACAAGGGAGGTCTTTCAGGGCAAGGTGCGCTTTTTGGAAACGGTTTAGTACATGTTGTAGGGACGCATGTATGGACCACAAAACCATGTTTCGTTTTCGCTGAACGGTTTTAGTAGTACCAAAAAAGTGGTGAATAATACTCTTGATGGTTCAATCCCCCGCGGCGACTAAATTTTGCAATCAAGGTTGGCGGCCACTTGTTGGCTTCAAAATGGTCCTGACGATGAATTTGACATCTGATTTTGATATTTAGCGCGATTTGGCACCAAACCGTAGGCGCCAACCAAATGCAAAATTTAGTCGCCACGGGGATCGAACCCTTAACAGTACCTTATGCTTCTTTTTTGGTACTGCTATAACCGTTCAGCGAAAATGAAACATGGTTTTGCGTTTCCCTACATGCGTCCCTACAATATGCACAAAACCGTTTTGAAAAAGCGCACCTTGCCCTGAAAGACCTCCCTTGTAAGGCAGAGACCGAAGCAAAGTCAACAATGCTTGGGCATAAACATAGGGTCAACAAGACCCGCTCCCTCCAAAGATGGTCCCATGCTGAAGGCTTCTGCTCATTAGTCCTGGCGCAAAGACCAACGGAGGGGTAGTTCGGATTTTGAGAGGCGTGTCTCTGTTTTTGCAAATTGTGATTGTCTGGAAAGCGTTTGGTATTTGAAATTTCTAGGGTTTTCGGATGACAGGAGTTGAGGTGTGGACCATTTAGGGGAAGGGGTGGTGTGTGAGGAGCTGAGGGAATCAATTGTCTTGATCGGTGTTTGCAACATTTTTTTCGGGCATCTTCATGAAACTGCATGAGATGACAAAATAGAGCAGTTGACATCTCTTTAGTCATCATCACTCCTTCACTCCCCCCCCCCTTTCCGTTCGGCAGTTCTGGAGGGAATAGGGGGCGGAATTGGATCGGAGTTGGATCGACTGGTGGCAAAACCAAACTATGCAGTGGTACGGGGGGGATAATGGGATGAATTATGGTTAGCAAAGTTGTTACATGGGGACCCTCCAAGCGACTGTGATGGGGTAATCGGTCACCTTCTAACGGAGGTTGTGAAAAATACGAAACGAGCAAACGCGACAGGCTGACCCTGCCTCCATACCTTGTTTGGCTAACGTGACAATATCCTTTTCAATAGTTACCATCTTTCCCTTTCCATTCCCAAAATCCTAAAGAAGGTCGCGTGACCGTCAACACAGGGAGAGAAGTATGGGTGATTGGGATTCAGCAAAATTTGCGCGTATTTCCAAAATTTTGCAAAATTTTGTGAAACCTGCCCATGTCTCTAAAATTCTGTTTCCATGTATTCTAGAACTACAACCAGTTCTACCGAACATTACTAACTTCACCACATGCCCTGTCCACGACCCTGGGATTGAATTCGGGATCGTGCACCGTCTGAGCCAACCGAACATTCGATCCCTTCGTAATCAGCAAAATGATATCAGACTTGTTTTGGTAAGGCCAACGAAAGAATGCACGAGCGCATGGTCAAAAAGGACTGCGTGGAAGCTACCTGCGCTTTTTTCTCACATTTGCCTTCAAATAGGAGCCACGCATGGAGGAAACAAGGAATGAAAACGACCCCCATCCAAGGCCAGTTACGTGAGTCCCACAGTTCAACAAGTTGTACCAAAAATCACTTGTCCTTCCCGGATATACTCCCGTCGCCTTTCATCCAAACAGAAAGAACATCTCACTTTCCCAAAAAAATCGTCGAGCGGAGGTGAAGGTGGGGCAGGGGTATTAAGTTGGTGAGCAGCTAAAAAGCATATTCAAAGCAAATGTCCAAAAATCCATAAAATTTCAAAAATTCGGTAGCAATTCCTTGGGAATTTTCAGTAAACTCTTCCCAAAACGCCTACAACTTCGACTCAAGTGGATAAGCCCACTCTCCACAAATGCGCTGCAATTGCAATAGCCCCCCCCGCAAACATCTGGCGCCCAGTGGGATAGAATGTTTAGCTAATTTTGTGTTACACCATTGAAGTGTTAAGCGGAGCAGGGGACAGCCGGTGGCGCCGTGCCACATGAAAAAGTGGCTCCCGTAATCAGCGGCTAGTCCAGGCTGAAACCTACCTGTCAGCACTCATTTGGTTGTTCTCTTGAAGAATGATATCAATGATTTGTACGTTGACATTCTTCCTCCCAACAATTTGGGTACGCATGGAATTCCCTTAACCTTGGTGGACGAAACTTAAAGGCGTGGCGCATCGGAAAAGGGAACCGATCAGCGAACCCTTCGTACAATTAACTCTTTAGCACGAAGACTAAAAGCTCATTAAAAAAGAGGTGTTGACTGCTTTTAGCTGTACATAAAGACGTAATGGCGCCACGCCCCCCTTTGAAGGACAACTACCGTAACCCTACCCGCGACGGGACCAACGATGTTACCTCTGTTCAACGACTACTAGAACTAGTGATCGATAGCAACAACCTGTTCAAGAACCGAACTTCCGGAGCCACACTGACGAACGAACGTCACGTGATCACTGGTAGAAGAAGCAAGATTGGAATGGGAGTGACTATGCTATAAACAGGAAGCAGCATGCACACAACGAAGGGGCGTGGCGAATACGCGCGCGACCGCGTCGCTGAGCACACCGCATCTATGGCCACGCCCATCGCGGTTGGCAGATATCGATCGGTGGCGGAAATGAGTCCACATATGTCGCATATTTTCGTTTCTAGCAAACAACATGGTGACACCCCCATTCCACTCTTACTCAAATGATCAATGGATAACTAATCAACGGCGAAAGTGATACAATTGATCACACAACAGCTTTGTTATCTGCTCCTTTCCCACTAGCTGATTACGACGTGAGCGGAGCGGGCGGCGTGCAGGGGACCAGTGTTGCATGTAAAATTGTGCTGCTCGCAGCGGGAGGAGAGGTTGCAACAGCAAAAGACGCGGAGAGACGCAGGCGAAATTCATCGACCTTGTCGATGCAGGCAGCAACGGGGCGCCAACGACACGAAAGCAGCTAGAAAGGGGGGTTTGAAATATGCGGCGTACATTCTACTAGAACTCCTACAGGAAATCCACATAAGCAAAATCCCAACGGACCATCAATCCGGAGTAGGGAATTGGTTGTACAAAAAACCATCCATCCAATTGATTGTCTATGTTGATATTTCCTATGCTATCAAGTCTTGAAACAAGCCTAGTTTAGTAATAACAAGAAAAGCAGCGTTGCGATGCCGTTGCGCTGCGCTGCGTCAAGCTTTGTTATGTTTTCATAGGTATTGATTGCTTCATAACATGTTGATGACCGCATCGCAACCGCATTGTCTCGTCCCTGGCCAGAAGACTGATTACCACGGAAACCAGCATAATAAATGGTAATTACACAACTTATAGAACTTAAAGAAGCTCTACAGTACTCTGCTGGGCCTTTTGGTTTACTATTATTTACAGAATAATAGTTCAATTAATTCCCAGTCAATTTTTTCAGTTGGAAAATAGAGGTCCCATCAGGGAAAATGGCCTTAGCGATAACAATTATACGGAAGTACTGGCTAGTAAAACTTTCTAAATGGCTTTCTGTTCTAATTTCTCATACGCTTTGGCGCCCAGATGACTTGGTTACCGAGAAAAAGTACCAGAACCGTAACCCATTTTTATAGGCCGTGAGAAGGCTTCTTGAAGAGTTATTGATCGATTGGCTAACTCGTGCCAACGCGTCAGCTCGGAGCATAAGTGGGCGGACCACGCCAACGGGGTTGCTATTCGGAATGGGAAAAAGGGGCCAAAAAACAATCTAGCTGAATATGAAGTGTTCTGAACTCATTGATGATTCCTATGATTCGCGCAACAATTTAATCCCAAAAAAATTTGAGAACCCGAAGCTTCGTTATAAAACCGAGTCTAGTATGAGTTTTTGATATAACACTTGAGGTCATGACAAGTCAGAAAACAGTTCACAAATTTCATGGATCGGCTCAAAGCCAAAAGAGTGTTTTTATTGAGAGTCAACTGAATTGCACTTTGGTGTACCACAAAACAAATGGCACAGCTGAAATGTTGTCGCATTGTTTTCATATTATCGCTCCACAACAAGTCAAATGTCCAACCGAAAAACCTCAACTCTTGACCGACAGGGAAAAATTTTGAAAAAACGAAACGAAAGCAAAATGTCATGGTGACACAAGTGACGACGGCGCACCAAGTGAGCTCGATCAATAGTTGTGTCGAGTCGCGAACTCGTCCAAATCGCCCGCCAAGCTCGGACGCGTCGCGGTTGTGTTCTCCTCCTCAGAGATCCACTAAATCATCTTCCATAGAGCAGATTGTTTGGAAACAGAAGTTTTGCTATCCCTCTTATTGCTTGTCTGGGACATTTTCGCCTATTGGGATTCCTCCAGGGCTATTTGTAAATTACCCCACCTCGTTATGCTAAAAGTTCATTTCCCATTGCAAGGACTACTTATTGCATCCTCCGAGAGTTAATCATTATATGCATTGATAACGACGGATCAGTGGGAGGAGTCGCCGCTATGCCACGCACGACAGCTGGATCAAATCCGCCTACTTGTTGGACGCTCACCTGGTGCGGCGCATATTTGAGGAAATAAAAATGATGTATCAAAGCTGAACCATTCCTGAAAATATCAATGGATGTCCAAAAACACCTCTAAATGGGTGATTGTTTCCGGGTGGAAGTAGAAGCATGGCGCATCCTAAGGAAGCTGATCAGCCTCTCTAATCTGCACCCCCTGAGTGGTTTTTTTTTCAAATCGATCGGTCGATGTCTGTTGATACATTTCATTTTTGTTTTCCGATTTTCGATTTTTTCGTACAATGCCAAAGAATCGAATTCTCTTCACGAATTTCAATCTTTGGTATGGTTTTGTCCAACTACACCCATACCTCGCCCATCAGAGGGAAATATAATACTATGTAGAAGAACTAAGCATCGCCGTTGATCAATCCCTTTTTGGGATGCGGCACGCATTCTACTTCCATTTATTCGTAGTGGCGTTTGAATGCGATGTGGCCTATACAATGACTTGCGGGGGCCAGCCGATGTACAAGTCAGTGTTTTTATCCTCCCAGACAAGTCTGGTACCAATTAACCGACCCCGGAGGGATGGAAGGCTTGGTTGGCCCGGGCGACTCACGACCCAGGATTTGATCCCTGGACCGCTCGCGTGGTAAGCGTGCCACTTGCCACTACACCACTTCCGCCCATGAAATAATGTAAGAATTATTATCTAGTAACTAACATTCTATCTGAATCAATTATTGGATATAAATGAAATAGGATGAATAATCTGACGTTGATCGACTCCTTTTTTGTGATGCGCCACGCATTTTCACTTCTACTCAAATGGCGGTGGCAGTTCGGATCCGAAGTTGCCTATACAATGACTTTCGGGGCTAGTCGAACACATAAGTCTATACTTTCCCCAGACATCGTTGAAGACTCGCTAGTGGCTGGGACCAATAAGCCGACTTCGAAAGGTTGGAAGCTGGATTGGCCTGAAAAGCGACAATTCTGAGAGTCAATCATAGGTGCATGGGATTGAGCGAGCCGTGCCCTCGCCTATCTGCTGGTTGATCCACAATGTTGTTTGGCGTTTGAAAGGTCCTAGTAAGAAGTGATGAAGAGAGAAGCTCAAAAATAGGTTTCAGAAAAATTGATGAAATAGCCATGTAACGCATCATGTAAATGGGCTAACTAAATGCTCAGGTAGGAGAATGTGGGTGCTACTTGGCAAAACGTGTTTCACGTCTTTACCACTTTTCTTGGATTTTTCATACCAATAAATGTAAAGTGATTCACTAATTATGGGACAACCTAATAGTTTGGAGCAAGCAAAGTCAGCCGCAGTGCTCTTGTTGATGGTCGTGGTCGTGGCGCAGTCAGCTCCATTCAATACATTGCTGTCGTGGGTGACGGGTTATGCACTTGTCGCCCTGTTCCGAATTCTATGTACCTTGGAGAAAATGAGATTGCCTTCTGATTACGCAGCATGAAATGAAGTGTAGTTCCAAAACCTGCCGCTGGCGCAAGGCACCGCGCGCCCAGTTTTATGAAACATGTACATCTAGGCGCCCACTCACCGACCGTAATATATGGCGAGCAGGGTCAACCGTCCGTTGGACAAAGTCCAACGCATGGCTCTCTAGCGTGTGAGAGTAATGCCGAGAGTGAACGTACGCACGGAGACACAGACGGCTCGCGCAAGGCGAGTGCGAATGCCGGCGCGGAGAGCGGTCAACGTCGGTCCAATGTCGGTCCAACGTAACGGTTGACCCTGGTCCAGACCCGACGAGCCATTACAGCGATACATATATTACTGCCTAATAGATGGTTTGCCGTTGACTTACAAAAAGGTATTCGCTCCTTGAAGACGTTTGTGAAAACGTTTTCATAGGGACTAAACCCGGAACTCTCAAATCTTTTGCGAGTGGGTAATTTGGACTGCAATACTTCTTCAGATCACAAAAAATAGGAACACTCCGGTTCATTGGAACCAGCTGAACGATCACAAGTTACAATGAGAGCAAAGTTTCTTGAATGAGTAGCATTCATCAGATAACATAGTGAGATCATAATTAAACTCGAAATGCAATGGACTGGATAACTTTGTTCAGCGTGGCGGTGCTACCCCTAGGCAGGACATCAGATACTGTAAAACCTGAAAAAAATCGCATTGGTACATTTTTGCAGGAGGGGAAGCTCCAGGGTGAATGTAAAAGTTTAAGCGAAATGGTCCACACACCTAGGGAATTCCATACCCTTGCGAAAAATGGAATTTCTGTATCCGGCAAGAACTGCAGCACCACATGCCCTCCCTTAGTGGATGAGGCCAGTTTTTTTTTCTAGACAGATTCTTTCCGCTAAAATAACTTCCATATATTGAATGTGTCCGTATATGTTTCACGTGGCCCTTTGTGTGCATATCATCCAAAAGAAATTTTTATTCTTATGCCACATACACAATAGCAGGGAGGTCGTGTCAAATCGCCCATGAAGGGGGGGGGGAGCGTGAAAAAAGTTCCAAAAAGTACTATTGATAGGGTTGACCCTGAGGCTGCCAGGTCGTCATATCCTTTCAAAAGAAAATGTCAAGCAACCAGTGATGAAGTAGAAGCTAGAAAGAATCGTATACGAAGAATCGTGATTCACTCACCCATAAAGGCTGGCTCGAATCCCATCATTCAAGATATAAAAAAAGAACAAAAAATATTTGTTTTTTGTGAACACTTCGAAAAAGCGGAAGGAGTGGTACGCGTTCAAATTCCCGCCGTACATCTGTCAAAATGTTGGTTGCGGGAGCGAGAACGGAACGATTCCACTTGTTTTCTCGGAGTGCCTTCACTAGTAACTCTTTGGTTTCTTCACCTAATCCAAAATATCATTTTTCTACTGCATCATATTCCATCGATCGTTTTATCTCTATTTTCCAAATTTGGAAGCTTCACGCGATGTTTTAGATGCTCGACTGATACGTGACCCCCCAAGACGCACTCTTCCATGTGTCCCCTTGTCTCCGCCCTACCTACCCGCGACCGTCCCCAGAGTGATTTTCGTAGCCTTGTTTCTCTTCAGAAACTAAATTTTCTTGCGTGAAACTTTGTGCGTTATCTTTACTGATTGCAACTGACGAATTCATGTTGATAAAAAATGCAAAAGTTTTCTGGGAGCGACCCCTTTTAAAGTCTCTCAATCAACTTTTTTTCTTTCGCCCTTTCTCTTTTAGGAATCGCTTCAACCATTTTCTTTTGTTTTTCTTTTTCATTTTTTCAATCAAGGGAAAAACAAAATAGTAAACGTCCATAGGAAGCGATCCCACAACTACGCACCTATGGTTTTTTTTAAATAGAAGCGACCTCCTATCAAAAAATCAGAAAATGGACTTGGACGCAGCTCGATCATGTAGGGCGTGCGGGTGTTGCCCTACACCTCCAGTTACTGCTCTACCTCCGCAGAGGGAGAAACCTTCACGGGAGGAACACCTATAGGTCATTAAACAGAAACCGTTCGGAAGCTCACTTTCGGGAAGGCAGCGAGGTCAGTTAGTGGGAGGAGCTCCGTCGCAGGTGATTCCAACAACGAAGGAAAAGTCACCCGAACTGGTTGTCCTTCATTCTATTGCGGCTATTCGCGTCGCATAGTCTTCTTTAATGATACCTCCTACAAGCACGTTCTGTTGCATTCTTATCGCATTCGTTACCCTAGGTAAGTCTACTTGAAGCCATTTTGTGAGTTCCAAGGTTCTTAACGCTCCAACCAAATTTTTAGTTGAATCAGACGACAATGTTGGCCACCTCTTCAGGAAGCTGGCAGAAGTTAAACGGAAACAAGGACTTGACGAAACATTTGATACCCACAAAATCTCCTACCCAATCAAACATCATGTCATTGTAAGGGAATTTTTCGCCATTATTGATCGGATCGATCAAGCTCAGTATATTCGTTTCAGAAGCACGTTGAGGTTCTTCCTGTAATCAGCGACTATCATTCAGTGAACAGAGAACGATCGGTTAGTAAGAGTCTTTTCTTATCTTATTCCCTGTTTATTATCCATGGGTAACAGTTACCCACTACTAACCTTCTGCGCAGTCATTAGATCATGGACATCCATAGCTGGTAACTATTCTTGGGTAACAGCTACTCACTCGTAACCTACTGTGCGATCAAGAGATCATGGGAATTAATCGCTGGAAGGTATTCCGTGGGTAGCAGCTTACCCATTAGTAACTTTCTGTGTGGTTATAAGATCATGGCGGGACCTGACCGCGCTAGAAGATAAACACAATGGAACAAAATTAAAAAAAAAACTGAATAACTAGAAAATTCCCTCAGTGGTCGGAATCAATTGGTGTAGCAATGGTAGTGAGTCCGCTGATCAAGAGGCCGTCAGTGACGACTATGTGGCCATGTAACAATGTAACCCCAGTCATTTTTCAATGCAAAAGGGTTGTAAACAGGGTCTGTCCTATCGTTGTTACTTTTCGAAAAATTTTTACGACCCCCTCCCCCAACGTGGATTTGATACGACCCCCTTTTCCCTATCTCCATCTTCCATCAAAACCCCGCCCACTTTTTCCTCCAAAAATGCCGTCGAGCGGGGGGTATATAGTCACTCTGAAACGGTAAATATCTCCGAAAATTTCCTTCTATTTCCACCATTTCAACCCATTTTTTACCTATACTCCCACTACTTCCTTTTCTAGGGGAGTATATACGCCCGCTGAAACGGCAAATTTTTATCCTGCGCGCCCTCCACTCGCCCAGCCTACTACCCACGAAATCTTAGTTTCACCTCAATCCCACACGTGATTTCGAGCGACTAAAGTGGGTACGACCCCCCTCCAAAACTAAACCAAGGTACGACCCCCCGTTGGTACTTGTACCAACGTAGGGTTGACCCTGGTTGTAAATGCAGGCCATGCATACTGCGGGACCCAGTTCAGGTTGTGCTGGGTTTTTGGGCCTTTTGGTTTTTTGCGCACATGACCGTTCAATGTTTAGTTATCAATATCATTATCGATTGCATATCAACGCTCTTTATAACCTGGATCAACGAAATTATCCGTGCGCTAAGCTTCTTGGCGCATGGGTAATTTTGTTGAGATGAGCCATGCTTCCACTTCCCACCACGTTTGGCGGAAGGATCGGAAGTTTCTTTGCCCTAAACATTGACAAGAAGCAGCCCATCGATACTTATATCGTATATGAAAGTTTTAGTACAAGCTCTATATGCTGCTTAGTTCCCCTGAGGTTACCCTCAAGTTATGAGTGACCTATTTAAGTTCTGGTGTTAGGAGTGATCGAACTTTAGTCGCGTGCAGCCCAAAACAGCGACTTCAGCCACTGCACTACCAAACATCACGGATGAAAGCTTTTTTAGTTGTTTTTGATGAAATTCCCATTGAGCTCTATCATTTATAGTATCTTGTAAGAACCATAGATGGTACTTTCAGTCACTCATCGCTTATCATCCCGTATATGGGCCTCTCCATGTCAAGCCACTTTCGAAAGTTTCCTTATCAGAGGTGAGTTTTGAGAGTAGTTTTAAATTTTGACAGATTCGTTTTCAACTATATTTTAACGTATCTTCAACAAGGTTTTGTCCTTTGCAGGTCATGAACCTCCACAGTGGTGTTGCGCATCTTCAAGGTGGACGGTGATGAAAGGATTATCGATTGAGCATCATTACGCATAATTAATCTATTACTGATCTGCATTTGTAAATATCTATGTAATTTGTGTTTGTAAATAAAATTATTTCTAATGAATCTTTCTCCGGCATAGAAGGTATAATGCTTATGGTTAGGCCAATCATGACCTGCCGGGCTCTTACGATCGAGCTCATCTTGAGCTTGCAAAATCGTTCATCTCTGGAGGATGGGTTACTTAGTACCGAGTACCAATTTGCGCAGAAGGGCTATTTCGGAACACGGGTTCACCTACGGTAGTTATTTGTGGTTCAAATAGCGCCTTCAAATGCGTCCACTGTTCGAATTCATCGCCGTATGCACGGCGCATCACTGAGCTCACAAAACCCAACCAGGGTAAACCATCGCGCTGGAAGAATGCCATGCCAGCACGACTCCTGATGGTAGTCCTAGTGGCAGCTCAGCTAGTCATCCCGAAAGCTAGCCCCCGAAATTCATTGTTGGGGTGGAGGATGGAAAGAGGGGGATTGAGGTAAGGTACGAAAATAGCGATTTTCCAAGATTTCCACAAATTTCGATGGGAATTTTTGAACAACACAAAATTCTACTCCATTGCTTTGGAAACAAACAATGTCAGTCCTTCTGAGTATGAGCGCCTTACAAAAA
>MU890190.1:0-10110 GCA_036418205.1 Ostertagia ostertagi
GACAGCTTTGAAACCAGCTTCAACAATGACGGCAGTCGGAGGAGCCCCGGCTGGAGGTAGTCACTAGCACGTTGCCCAACAACTCCACCTCAAGCCATGCCCCTAAAATGTTGTCAATTTCAGCTTCAACAATGACAGCTGTTCCTGGTGGTGGTGCTCCATCTGCTATGACTGCTGTGGCGGCACCTCCTGGCGGAGGTACCTATTTGCTTTTTTTGATGCTTCCAAAGACAATTTGAGAATAGATAAAGCACACTTCAGCAGCTAAAATAAAAAAGATTACAAAAAAATTCAAAATCAAAATTAACACTATATTTATCTTGATACATCGCTGTTCAGCTTCTACAATGACAGCTTTGAAACCTGCTTCAACAATGACGGCGTTGGGAGCTCCAGCTGGAGGTGATCACTGCCAGTTCCAAGAATAGCTTCATCGGCTTTAATAATAATAATTAGTGCTGTTTCAATTTCAGCTTCAACAATGACAGCTCTTCCTGGTGGTGGCGCTCCGTCTGCCATGACTGCTGTAGCAGCTCCCCCTGGCGGTGGTACCTTTTCGAAATATTTTCTAAAAACTCTTGGTACACTTTGGTACTATTAAGTTCTCCCATAACCATAAAATCACATCACATTTACTGCCACAAATATTCTCAGAAAAAAAGTTGGAGGCGTTGGACGCTTCTTGCGATGTGCACCCACGTTGGTCTATTTGAACAATTGGCTAGGAACCTATTTCCGTGCCCCACTTTTATGAGCACCGGTCAGGGTAGTCCTCCGTAGAGGTAGGGTCCGTGGGCGTGAACTATTCGTATTGGAGTAAAATCATTTCGAATTCTAAGGGCCGAAGCCCGACTCGACCGCAGTGCAACGAATTTATAGAAAAGACGAACGGTTGAAGGGACGGACCGTGACGGGAGCCACCGCCGTCTCCGTTGGTGGGATTCCCGCACGATCATGTTGATTGTAGGGGTCAATTGCTACGGTGACCACCGCGGGCGTCGGCCGCACCCGAGGGTCCCTCGGAGTGATCCTCGTGATTCACGACAGTCAAGTCGCATTTGTATTCGGCACATTTTCTCATCAAAGGTTTTTCAGAAACATCCTGGAATGGGAGTTTTCAAGATTTTTGGGTTTCTGTATAATATAACCAGCAGAGTAGCTAGTAAGTGCTGTTCCAATTTCAGCTTCAACGATGACAGCTGTACCTGGTGGTGGCGCTCCATCTGCAATGACTGCTGTAGCAGCACCTCCTGGCGGAGGTATTTCGTTGCTTATTTCCTTTCAAATTTTTACCGAAGACAACTTGAAAAAGAAGCAGATTGAACAGCTAAATAACGAATTGTTCTGTCCCGAAGTCTCATGTCGATCTAAATGTGTATTAAACAATGTGAGACTTCAAAATTTTATTGCAAAAGACTCAAAACTTTCTACAAAAGAAATTGCAAAAATGAGTGTTTGCAAAAGTTTTGCAAAAGTTTAGGCCTTTTTGGCGAGCTTTCGGCGCTTAGCGCCTTTGTCGAGCCTGAAATGAAAATTATAAGCTTTCTTAAAGTCTGTTAATATATTAAAATATATTAACTGACCCACCTGCTGTCCACTTTCAAAAGTGTAACACTTACCACCCTTGTCGGTCTGTGAAGCAGGAACTGTTCCCTACCCTAGACTTACCCTTAAATAGCGTTGACGTGCTACGACCGTTATTTCCCAAAATATCGCATTCATTCCACAGTGATGATAACTGCAGTCATGCGATGAGTTGAAGAGAGTCACGTAACTCGTCTCTGCTATTTATTTCCGGGGCTAGTCTTTTCCAGAGCCTCCAGTATTTTGCGTTCCACTGTGTTTTCAACGGAACGGTGTAGGACTTTTAACGTTGAGGTGTGACTCCTCTGGCATGTTGGTTCTATGTTGAGAAGCGTTACCTGGATATGAGGCCGGATTTGTAGAGCCCTCCGATGTTCATCAAGTCGTTTGTGGAGAGGTCTTCTTGTTTCTCCAACATACTTATGCCCACATCCTTGGCATTCTATTGCATAAACTGTACCTCTTAATTGGCATATTTTGTCGTCCTTACAGTAGATGCAACCATTCCTCCCACATTTATCCTCGTAAGGTCTGGAGTATGTCAGCAGTCGCTTCAAGTTCGGGGGTGGGCGGAACACAAGTCGTACTGGGAGCGAGGAATTCCTTACGACATTGTTGACCTATACATCAAGGAATGACAAGGTGGTAAGTGTTACACTTTTGAAAGTGGACAGCAGGTGGGTCAGTTAATATATTTTAATATATTAACAGACTTTAAGAAGCTTCTAATTTTCATTTCAGGCTCGACAAAGGCGCTAAGCGCCGAAAGCTCGCCAAAAAGGCCTAAACTTTTGCAAAACTTTTGCAAACACACAATTTTGCAATTTCTTTTGTAGAAAGTTTTGAGTCTTTTGCAATAAATTTTGAAGTCTCACATTGTTTTATACACATTTAACTAAAAATAACGTCAAAATGAGCTCTATATTCATCCTTAGAATTTACTGTTTAGCTTCTACCATGACTGCTTTGAAACCCACTTCAACAATGACGGCACTGGGAGCACCGGCTGGAGGTTACCTCTTCAGTTCCAAGAAATAGCTCGATCAGTTTTAATAATGGTTAATAAGCGCTGCTCCAATTTCAGCATCAACAATGACAGCTGTTCCTGGTGGTGGCGCTCCATCTGCTATGACTGCTGTAGCAGCTCCTAATGGCGGAGGTACCTCCTTGCGTTGTTTCAGATTCTACCAAAGACTATGAAAACGACAAAATATTAGGTTGGTAGCTTTGAAATGTCGTTTTTGATCAACGACTATTTTAAGCATAAAAGCTGTATCAAGGCACACCACCCCAAACTATTTCCTCCATTATATTCAGTCAGTTTACCTTGTGCTTCGGCAAGCTGAGGCCTACTCGTCACTACTCTTGCCGTATGAGTCGAAAAGTTAGGACTTAATTTTCACGTTGTCGCGTTAGGATAATTTATGCTAAGGCGCGCATTTGCTGGCAATGATAGGTGGAAGGCGCTATATCTGTGTCATATGGCGCAGAAGGTAGAACGTCTAGCCCAACTCCCCGATTTCTTGTAGCGTAATTTTCGCGACATGTGGTCCTGCGTTATCGTGCCATAGTTTTATAATGGCCGGATTTCCCACTTGACGACGCAGCGCTTGGCCAACGCGGGCTGGCTGTTGTGCGCAGGGTTCAGCTGTAACTGTCTGACCAACAATCAGCACTCCATATGGGCCAGTCCTATACTGTTTCATCATGAACAAGCAGGACTTTTTTCCGTGGACGTCCAGTTTCGGAGTCATCCTCAGCTCTTCCATCTGCTTCCAACCGCGGCCATCTTCTCACTTTGTTATCGGGGAACATCCTTTGTAAGTGCGCTTACAACGAAGTCAGAGCCTTCTTCCTCTTGGAGTTATGGAAGAGAGTTCCAGTATTGGCAACCAGTACTGCTTGCTCGTGTCGCTCAGAATAGGCCGAACCCATTTTCTATCCTGAAAGGCCTTATCAGTCGCACGTAGAAACTTTTAAATTTTACTGTTGACACAGCCAAATCTTCCTGAGGTTTTCTGTGTAGTTTGACGAGAGCTCAATTGGTTGGCTTTCTTTAATTCTTCATTTCTACAGGTACAGGTCAATATCCACGCTCTTCGTCCTCAAGTCCTTTACCTCAGTCTTGGAAGAGCTGAAACCATAGCTGGAAGTGCATCAGAGACTAAGTGTTGCTGCTCAATGTTTTGCACACAATGAGTGAGATTCGTTGGCCGTTTTTCCTTGCTTGAATATACAGGGGGGAGGGGCCAATAAAAAAAAGACATTTTGTCTCCAGACTCAAATGGATTTAATCACACTTTGCTCAGCTCAAAGCGTGTGCTCCCAACTTAGAATTGAAGAGCGCATTTCATTTCATAAGAAAATCTTCATAGTGGCCATCTACGTGGACGGCATCAGAAAAGTTTGCCCGGAAACATGGTGCTCTGGTCGAGCTCAATGGGGTTCTCGACTGATCGTGTACCGTTACGACGGGTTCCGAGGGGGTTTGCATAGTTAGAGCTAATGTCCCTAGGAAACTATCCCACGTTGAATCGATCCAAGAAATTCAGGCTGAAGCAGTTACTGTAGGCCTCCCTGAGCTCGACGACGGTGACAGATGACGTCATATTCTGAAGACGGTGAGGGTAGTGAAGGAGGGCCTGCGTGTACTTATAGAGGGACATTTAGGGAATATTTTGCTGAGGAACTTCCGTCAACGACGGCAATCTCTGCGAAGAAAAAAGGCCGAAGTGCGACCTGAAAATGTCTTTTTTCTGCCCCCCCCCTGTATACGCTTAGCGATGTTTTCTGATCAATCATCTTCGAGCAAAAGTTTTGGCTCGAAGAACATCCGCTCACTGGCGCCTAAGATTTCGCAATATGCGTGCTGAATCGCTCTCTCGAATGAATGGTCTCCCATATTACGAGGTTGTGTTTAGCTGAGAAACAAAGCACAAAAGGAAGCGACATTTCAAAGTTACCAACCTAACATATTCCACAGTTCACTAGATAGGAAGACCAACGCTCTATGTGTTTAAGAATTCACTGTTCAGCCTCCACAATGACAGCTATGAAACCCGCATCAACAATGACTGCGCTGGGAGGAGCACCGGCCGGAGGTAATCATTACCAGTTCCAAAAACAGTTCCAGATAAGGTTTTAGTCTCGCTTCCACCTCTACAGTCTTGTTTCAGCTTCTGCTATGACCGCTGTGGCAGCTCCCGGTGGAGGTACTCTGATTTATCATTGTTTTAGACCACCAATCTTGGAGTGTTAATAATAGCCTTATCGTTCAGCATCCACAATGGCAGCAGCCGGAGGCGCTCAGCCACCAGGTGCCTCCGTTTACATGGGAGCAGCAGGTGCCCCTCCAGCAGGCGCAACATCGGCTTACATCAGTGCACCAGGTGGTGCTGGTGGTGGCGGTGTTAAATCAGTGGCCATTGGAGGTCCAGGAGGGCCATCAAACTTACCTGCTGGACAATCTGGATATTTCGCCGTTTCCAAAGTGGGAGGTGTTCAATCAACATACATAAAATAATCGCACTAAGTTTGCCCTACTCGAACCATCTGTATTTTCAAAATTCGATAAGGTGCACAATCAACTTACATAAAGTAATAACACGGACTATGCTCGGCTTGAATAAATGTAAAAGGACATTGCAATTAAATACAGCGCAGAGTGGACAAGCAGTATTCGAAAACTTTACCAGAATAGCGCTCATCACACGATAAACCTCATTTACAAAACAGTTACAATGTCGAACGCACGGATCACAATCGAGTTGGTATATTATCTCCCTTGAAATCGAAAAAGTGATATGAAGCGGGCCACCAATGAGAAAAAATGTAAAACGAAGTATAGAGAGCACCAAGATGAAGGATCTCCCCGAAAGAGCGATAGCGATTTGACAGACTCAGAAGAGCGAGGAGAGGCTTACCTCAGTGCGTTTCATGATTATAAGGTCACCCTAAAATTTTGCGTTTCTGGACTGGTAATTTAGTAGTACCAGCTTATTCCTTACCATGAAAAACCCCTGCAGCGAAATTTCGGCTTGAGCAGCTTTCATTTTAACTTTTCTATACATCTTTTTTCTGGTTTTTTTGCACCCTTCAATTATATCACCCTGTGAAACTGAATACTACATTACCAACCAACCAATCCTGCCTGTGAAATTGAATGTTTGTTACAAACACACCCAGTAGCTAAGTTTATGGAATGTTTCGTACTCATCTTCTGAGGAAAAGGTAAAGTTAATAGATTTCATGGCGCTTTGCATGGTTCGCGAGTCTTTCCAAAGCATTTCTCTGTCTTCAACTCCTGAAGCAATATTCTTGTACGCACGTACTGTGCAAATAATAACCAAAGCATTTCGGAAATTCCTTAGCTTTTGTCATGGATAATTGTAGGAGCTCCTACGTCTCCAGATATTATACAAGTTTCGAACACCCACAAAACGGTTTTCATAAATGATTAGAGAAGAATTATGAGGGCTGTCCCAAACAGTTTTCCGCTTGAAATCGGCGTCGCGCGTAATTTAATGTTTCTATCTTGAAAAAATATGAACTGGAGAGCGGTGAAATTATGCAGCAACATTACAGGAAAGCAACAAAGATGGTCCGAAGGCTCAGTGGCCATTGCAAAGTGGCACAACTTCAACCCGTAAAGTTGAACTTGAAGAGAGTTTGAACAAGGTTGAGTCTGCTCCACAGTCGCACCATATAGCAAGATAATTCCAGTAAAGTTGGTATTTTTTGGACAAAAACTGGTTTATACAAACAGATCCTGCGAATATAAACACTTTTGAAGTGACTTGCGAAGGTGGCCGATTCACTTCAGCGCTTGCAATTTTAGTTAAGGAAATGTGAAAGGTGTGGGTGCTTTTTGTGATGATGTTGTGTCAAAATTTCGCTTCCATAAACTGCATAATGGACTCCAAAGATTAGCATAGAGCCTTGCGAGGACATCTGACCTCTTCCTTGAGCTGATGAAGTCGGCTAGCCTACGTGGTCATACAGAACAGCACAGGTACCCATGTAGGTCATTCAACCAGAAGCAGCATTTCTCTTCGAAACTCTGACAAACTAAGCAGATTATTCTGAAATTTTAGTCGTAGTTGAGTAGAATATCTTACAAGGAAAGGCTCCCAGGTCGCCATGGCCATTCAAGAAGAGATGTATACCACTAGATGTGCCTTTGAACGCTGATCTCAAATCTACCTTCCAAATCTGCTAAACGATTCTCTGAATGGAGTTATGAAGCAAAACAGCGCAACGGCAGTGGTCGGGATTTGCAGTCAAAACGTCGTATGTCAGCCCGTGACCTGGTCGCATTTACTGTATTGCGTTCTCAGTATTTGGGCTAAACTAGGTATAAGCGGCTCTAAGCTATACCACTGAAGAAGGATAAGAAAAGCGTACCATGGGGGGGCCGATCCTACGACGTCTTGACTGCAAATTCTGACCACTACCGTGTGCTGTTTTGCTTCATGACTCCCTACAGAGAGTCGTTCAGCAAATTTGGAAGGCAGATTTGAAATCAGCGTTCAAAGGCACATCTAGTGGTACACATCTCTTCTTGAATGGCCATGGTGACCTGAGAGCCTTTCCTTGTTAAGGGTATCTTCTTCATGAAGAATCATGCTTATAAACCAGTCAGGAACTCAAAAGTGCTAAAACAAAGCACCTTGAACACGGAAGTGAATCGATGGTGATCTGCCTTGGAATCTCAATTCCGGTAGGCCACGGAGGCTATTCGATGTTGCCCTTGATAAAGGAGGAACCATACATTATTATGTCTATTTTATCTGTCATTAATCTTAGGTAATTGTTCTTTTCCTCAGGGTGACCTTATATTATGAAACGGTGCAAAAATCGAAAAATAATTACAAAAAAGTTCGAAGAAAAGCTGCTCCCACCAAAATTGCGATACAGGGGTTATTCGTAGTGGGGAATCATTTGGTGATAGTGGAAAAATCACCAGTTGGCTGCTGGTTCCCGGAAATGCAATATTTCAGAGTGACCTTATATTACGCCCCGCACTGTTGTAAGGGACGCAGACACTGCGTCGTGCAAATGAGTAAAAATGGTAGCAGTGGCACTTTTAACTCTCGAGTGTGCCACGACTCCTCTGCGCCCTATCACTAATTGAGAGAATTGTTTAAATGATTAGTTGCATTTCAATTTTACAGTAGAGCAGCATTAACAGTAGTCCATGACAAAACGAAGTTAATGACACCCTAGCGCTCCTTTTCAGTGGTTATCACCCTGTCATCATTCACTGATGTCCTTGTCAAACATGTAATGTAAAACGCAATGCCCTACTGCGGCGCGCGCTTTGAATTTTCGGTCAAGCACACGAACACACATCACAAGGTACCGCGGAATTCGCCGTATACAGGACGAGCCAAATTAAAGAAGGAATTCACGATAAGAACGAATGTCAAAGAAGGAGAAAATTGCACGCTGGGGAAGGCGGCGTCCTGAGAGTGCGAACGGCGGCATTGCAGAAAAGATTGCCTCGGCGCTCAGCAATGGTCACTCCTAGCGCGGTTGGCGACGCCCCGACTATGTATGTACTCACGGCGCAAGTCTATGCGAGGCGGAGGGATAGAATAGAGAGAGAGGAGTGATTGAAGGGGCACAGCGGTAGAGTCGGCATAAAAGCGAATATAAGAGTAAGAAATGATCGCATTTCGGCCGTTCGACTGTTTAAACGTTTCTTCTTCATCCTCCAGCGACGCAACTCCTTTATTTCAATGATTTACCTCTGATCAGAAATTCTGGCGTCTTTCAAAGGAATCTTTCCGCGGAAAAAGCTCCGCCTCCATTACCACAGAAAAACGATACCCCTTAGGCCCCTAGCCTCATGAGCATAGCAAAAAGAACGGACAAAGTGGTTAGTTCGATAATACTAATCCTACACACAAGACAAAATGATCACTCTTCCGTGGAAGATTCCTTTAAGGTATCGTTTTCTGTGGTAGTATGAGGCGAGCTTTTTCCGGAGGATTCTAAGGAAACTGGATGAAAATAACTCTGTCGGATGAAAGAAAATACATCCGAGTTGTGAGTTCGATTCCTGATTTCAACAATACTTCATTGGTAATTGGGTGGCAATATCTATCATTTACATTCAAATATACCTCAATCAGTTTCGAGACAAAGGTTTGAGCTGTTACGGGAACTGTCTGCTGTGGCACGCGTGCAGATTTCCTCAAGTTCTGACCTTTCCAAAAGCGTTCTGTAGGGACTCGAGACTCCGAAGCGGCTTTTGCAGACTTCGAAGCTCAGCACTTCAGAAGAATGTCATTCGCGCAGATACAAATTCTTAGTGCAATAACACTCATGGCCATCTCGCCAAACGAACGATGTCATCTGCTGCGACAGTGGTCACAAAATCCTTTGGAATTGTCTGAATTGTCAGGAAACCGATAATATTGGGTGGCTTCCGATTCCGATCTGCTCAGGTTCACTGACATAGTAAACTTACGGATGGTACTGCACTACAAAGTTCTGCTCACTATGAGATGTTGCTAGAAGAAACGCGCCAAAACATCTTGTTTCTGGAACGTAATGAAAGTTTCAGGACAAAAGAAACGACCCCACTCTTTTTACAAGTGTTTTGAAAACACAGCAAGCGGGCGTAAGCGGATAAGAGCGTGTAAAAATCAAAATTTTTCGAGCGTGCACAATCTCTGGTATGACTGTACGCCATTGACAAAAATCTCACTCTGCAGTACACATTGACTTTTCTGAATTGCGTTCGATTTCATTCACCCTGCTCCTCAAGCGCAGTCAGTCCGGAATAACTGCCTTCTCAACTTTCTAAAATCATTTTTCTCTAACAGGCATCAAACAGTCGTTCTTAAAGGCTCCTGTTCTAGAACATATCGAACAAACAGTAGTGTTCCTAGTGTTCTTGTTTTGGGCCCTTGATGTTCATTCTGTACACTGATGATTTGTATACTAACGGTGTACAGTGCTCAATGTACGCCGGCGACATTAAAGGCAAGATTCGTGCATATACTGTTGGGATATTTCACAAGAATGCTGGGTTGTGAACAAAACTTTCGCCCCAGGCGGGACTAGAACCCGCACCTCTCGCTTTCCGGGCAAGTGCGCTACCAGTTACGCTACCGGGGCACCATTTCATCCCACAGTTCTTAAAACTTCTATGTATATGTATATGCCTTACTGAAGTTATAGCGTACTTTGCCTTTTAGCGTAACTGGTAGCGCACTTGCCCGGAAAGCGAGAGGTGCGGGTTCTAGTCCCGCCTGGGGCGAAAGTTTTGTTCACAACCCAGCATTCTTGTGAAACATTCGCAAGGCGAACTGCGGCCAAAAACAGCAGTTAACAAACAAAAACAAGTCAATAATTCTACACAAATGTGATGTAGGAGCGGGAGAGCGGGAGGTGGACCACCAGTGGAGAAAAAGGAAAAAAAATCGTGAAATACAGAGCCTTTTGCTCTACGTTGCGGCGAAGTTCAAAAGGCCGGCAGGGAGATGAGAGATAATGTGAGCGCGGAGAGCGGTAGAG
>MU890191.1:0-14625 GCA_036418205.1 Ostertagia ostertagi
AAGAAAAAATAGAAAAAGGCTGCACAAAGCAGCTGAAGATATGTGGGATTGCAGCCGATTCTTTAACTCCTACTTGATGGAGCAGGTCAGAGAAAATAAAGATCATGGGACTGAGAAGCTGGAAACCACGTCGCCACTTGGACCTCTAGAAAAAAATGAATGACAGGACACACGCATTCACGCGTGTGTCCTGTCATTCACGCGTGTGTCCTGCCCGCGTGCGGCGTTGTCGGTGAGCCGGTCGTACCACCGTGTTACTTTTCTGCTGGTTATCGTCTGACTGTACTACCACCAATTCTCAGTGACTGCTGATTAAGCATTGCTCCTAGTCGCAAGGGAGTACACGTTACCGGTATCAATTTGCGACCGTACCAGGTGAATTGTTGGAAGTTTTTTCGTTTCCACTCCTTTTGTGTCGATCGATTGTGTGGCTATTTTGTTTGTGTTGATCTGGCCACCATCGATCTGTCAGTCATGGATACACCTGTGTCGAGTATTCTTAAGAGTACTAAGAGGCCGAGGGTTGCGACTCCAGATGGACAGCTCACCTCACCGGACGTTGTGGATTTGATCAAACAAGTGAACGAGTCGAAGACAATCCCGGAGTGCGTCAAAAAACTGCTGTTATCGATATCAAGTCAGTTGAGCGCAGTGATTCATGAGAACATTCTTCTTCGTAAGAGTCTCGAGTCCTACAAGGAATTGGACAGGGAAAACAAAGAACTTAGAGAACGGTTGCGTTTCTACGAGGAAAAGGAAGTAGCATGTGAAAAATCTTCCAATTGTGTTTCTTCTGTTAGTAAACCTATGTCGTATGAAGATATAGAAAGGAGAAGATCTATTATTATCAGTGGTATTCCTGAGCTTAATTCGACTAGCTCCTTTGATAAAATCCAGTATGATTTCATGAGTGTTGCTAATATTTTGGTTCATCTTGATGTTAGTTGTCTTCCTGTCACCGTTTACAGACTAGGTAAAGTGACTCCTGGTAAAAATAGACTGATCAAAGTGGTCTTACCGTGCTCGAAATTTCAAAAGTTAGCTGTGAGGCGAGCTCCCCGTCTCCGCAGCTTTCCTGGGAAAGGGGTTTTCCTTAGGGAATCCCTTTCAATTGAGGAAAGGATGCGGAGACGGGAGAGCCGCTTAGCCGCTCGTCCTATGTCGATTGATAATTCGCCTAATTCTGTCCACCATTCCAATTCTGTTAATGTTACTACGACTTCTCCACTTCAATCGGTTAATTGTATTGAATCAAATCGATCAAATGATGTTGATGGAAATAAGGGAAACTAGTGAATGCTCCGCGGCTATGTGACCAGCCATCCAAAGTAGGATTTCGATATCGATTTTCCCCATCTTCTCCATCTAATACGCTTTATCATCGCGGGGTTACGCAGTGTTTTCTAACTAATATACGTTCGATTTTGAAAAATGTCTTGTCTTTCCGATATCTCTTATCCAAAACTGAATACGGCATAATAGCGCTATCAGAAACCTGGTTAAATAGTAGAGTTGATGCTTCGAGTTTGTTTGGTGACTTAGCCATTAATTATGAGGTTTTCAGGTGTGATCGTCGGCGGAAGAGGGGTGGGGGTGTGGCCTTACTTGTAAATCACGCCTTCTGCCCTGTGCTTGTTTTTAGTGAATCTATTCCTAGTGGGTATGAGGTAGTCGCAGTGGATTTACATGCAAACGATGTTAAAGTGAGAGTGATTCTTTGTTACAGGACCCCTAGTTGTGCCGTGGATAAAACGGAAACGTTGGTCAAGTGCATTAGCGATCTTTCAGTTGGTAGCAATGCTTCACTGCTTATGGGAGACTTTAATATGCCGGATATCGACTGGTTGAATTTCAACCATCAAATTTCTGGTGCTTGTCAAAGGTTTTTGGATATGGTAAGGAGTCATGGTTTTGAACAATACGTAAAGAAGGGGACAAGATGTACAAAGATTTTGGATCTCCTTTTTTGTAATGACAAGTCACTTATTGGGGGGGTAAAGGTGGAGCCTCCATTAGGTACTAGTGACCATGCTGCCATTCTGTTTGAACTAAATATTCGCGCTCAGAAGAGAAAATTTGTCATTATACGCGATTACAAGCAAGCTGATTATAAGAAAATCTCAGCTTTCCTAGATTCTGTGGATTGGTATGGCTCCTTCACCGGGCTCGGCGTGAACGACATGTATGAAATGTTTCTTTTTGTGTTGCAGCAGGCCATAGACATGTATGTTCCCATACGGAAGATTAGGTTCCACAAGGCTAATGTCCCGGCGTTTCTAAATTCTCTTTATGAGGAGAAAGGCCAAATTATATAAACAAGCGGTTTTGTCTGGTTGTTCCATGGATTGGGATTGTTATAAAGCCTCAGCAAAAAAGTTTGAAAGTAAAATGTATAAGTACAGCTGTTTGGTTGAAAAGGGTATTATCGAAAGCAGGAATAAATTCGCGTTATACAAGTATATCTCATCCAAATCTAAGCCTTGTCAGAGGTTACCGGTCTTGCTCAGACCGTGTGGGTCTCCAGTGGTATCGGATTTTGAAAGGGCGGAATGTTTTTCTGAGGTGTTTGAAAAGGTATTCCGTAGTGACAGTGGAAGCTTGGATAGAACTCGGATTTGATAGGAGCTTTCCCTCCAATGCAAGACTCTCTGTGGTTTAGTGAGGAAGAAATTTTCGAGACCCTCTCTAAGTTTAAATCTCGCTCATCGATCACTCCAGATTGCATTCCCTTCAGATTTGTCAAGGAAGTTTTGGCCTCTATTGTTGGCCCACTGAAGTTCATTTTTAACTTGAGTCTATTCCGAGCTGAAGTACCTGAGCGATGGAAGAGGTCTTTTGTAACTCCTATTCCGAAAAAGCCTCCGCTCAGTAATCCAAATAATTATAGACCGGTCTGTATCACGTCAGTATTTTGCCGGGTGTTTGAGAAAGTAGTTAAGCGGGTTATTGTGAAACACTTAGAAAGGCACGGCATATTGCCTGATAGTCAACACGGCTTCAGGAAAGGCAAATCGACTGTCACGCAACTGGTAGAAGCCATGAACGATTGGACAGCCGCCTTGGATGCTAAAAAAGACGTTGACGTCATATATTTTGATTTTTCTAAAGCTTTCGACAGAGTCAACCACTCCAAGCTCCTTATCAAACTAAAGCACGTTGGAATTCATCCTAGAATAATTTCGTGGATTGAATCTTTTTTACTTAACCGTTCGTTCCAAGTTCGCGTGAGAGAGACTTTTTCTTGTCCTAGAGCAGCTCCAAGCGGTGTCCCGCAGGGAGGGGTTCTCTCACCTGTGCTTTTCTGCATATACACCTATGACCTTCCGTATGTCGTTGAGGAACTAGGTGTGAACTGCAAGCTTTTTGCTGATGATATGAAGATTTACAAGTCTGTAATAGGGGAGGAGGATTCTGCCAGGATCCAATTGGCAATTGAAGCGGTTGTTAGTTGGTCTAAATTCTGGGCCCTACCCTTAGCTCCTGAAAAATCTTCAGTTCTTCATTTGGGAAAAACTATAGATCAAACACGAAAGTAAATAAGAAAGATATAAAAAGAAACTTATTAAATAAATAAATAAATAAGGACGTATTAACTGGCAATGATACACATATGAAGGATAATTTCTAACAGTTTATTATCATTCAGAAAGCAAGTTGTCATGGGCATGCTGTCTCGCGAGCATCCGACGCCGAAAACCACCGAAATCGGTTTAGGTCGTCAGGCGCTGGGGGCTTGTCCCGGAAGGCTTACGCCTTTTCAATACGCAGCACATTCTTGCAATTTTCAAAAAAAGGAAGCAACACCATTTCGATCCTAACCCGTGCCTTCAACTCGTTTAAATTTGAGAAGAGCAGGGATGAGCCACTTTTTGGGATTTTGAACCTTTACCTAATTTTTTTTTCTTCATAAACGCACCATTTGTCACCTCTTTTTCCACACGTTTGCAATAAAATTAAGCGTATCGCGAGTTTTGTCGAATGATCCGAAGCGAGGGTCAATCCGTTACGGTTGGACCGATATTGGATTGGAGCGACGTTGGACCGATGTTCACCGCTCTCCGCGCCGGCATTCACTCTCGCCACCCGCGAGCCGTCTGTGTCTCCGTGCGTACGTTCACTCTCGGCATTACTCTCGTCGTCGCGTTGGACTTTGTCCAACGGACGGTTGACCCTGCACCCGGGTCTGAAGCCCCCAGATATGAATCAGTAAACCCCATAAAGTGGCTGTGACGCGCCCGCAAAAAATTTTGCACATATATTGGTGTTTCCAGAAAATCCTGGGCGGAGCATCGTGTCCAAGATTTTGCCTTGTATATACGCTTTTTTTGTTGAATGGGATATTCAATCAGCACGGTTATCACCGGTAGCACGTAGGAGACGTGTACTTTTTCTGGGCAACTTCTCAACCCTCTTACTTTAGAAATCCGGCGTTTGCTTCGAAAAGAAGCGCTTCATCCAATTTTCGAGGTGACCTCAATCATTGGATTTTTTCTCTTCGAGGTAGCGCTTCAGTGTACTAATTACGCAATATTTAGAAACGACTAAGTCAGGCGAGTAAGCCAAGCACTGCAGAATTTCCCGATTGCAAAGACCCACTAATCCCTCATGGTTATATCCTCGCCACATACAAGACATTGGTAGGGTGGGTAACATACCGTACTATGTACTTCTGCGTGATTTGACCCATGGCCTTTCAGGCTAAATTTCGCATCTTGTTAAATGCCGACAAAGCAGCTATCCAGCAGCTTTCTGTAGCGAATCAGTTTGCAACCTCATCAGAAACACTAAAAAGTCCTTCTTGACGAAGGCCTGCTTTTGTTCCTGCGGGCAGCTTTCCTCCTTGTCGAATCCAGTAGTGCTTATGTGTATAGTTTAGTCAAGGCCAGAGCTATCTTCATTAGCCATCATTTTTGTCAAGAGATTCCTTTGATGCGAAAGAAGAAGAGAAATCTAAGATTAATGGTCACACGGTGTGCCTCTCCAGACTTGCGCAACCCATGGTGTGGTGTCAATGGCGAACATACTGATCTGTGAGGCCGCGTTCATGCAGAATCCTTCGCAATTATCGAATAAATGCACATGAGCGGTTGCTGTTACCCTACTCTGGTACCGGGGGAGAACGCGGCTGCGCCTCCTTTTGGAAGTTGAGTAAACGCTTGGTCAGTCATCGTCTACTGCCGTCCAGCTCCGTGCCCATTTCGAACAAAATATCTCCAGTTGCGAGGGAACAAGGCCAACGGGACACCATGGCCTAGTGAATGACATCCCTCCTGACTACAGCACAGATGCTAGCTGCAAGGACACAAACGGGGTGGCTTTACAGGAGCTCGAAAAATAAAATAGGTCAAAAGATGGGTTGATATAGAGAGAAGTTTTGATAGCCAGTCAATAACGCTGAACACCAAACAACCTCTCATTAACGCTTCTTGGCCGTGAAACTCCCGAATATACAGGGGGGGCCAAAAAAAAAAAAGACATTTTGCCTCCACTTCCAGATGGATTTAAGCACATTTTACTCAACTCAGACCGAACGGTTCCAACTTATTATTAAAGAGTGCATTCCATTCTATAAGAAAATCTTCATAGTGGCCACGTACGTGGACGGCATCAGAAGAATTAGCCCTGGAAACATGGTGCACTGGTCGATCTCAATGGGGTCTTCGAAGGATCGTGTACCATAACGACCCTTACTGGAAAGCTAGTTCCGAGGGGATTTGCACAGTGGTAGCTAATGCCTCTAGAAAACTATCCAACATTAAATCGATTCACGAAATTGCGTAAGAGCTTCAGGCTGAAGCTCTTACGGTAGACCTCCTTGAGCCTGACGACGGTGACAGATGACGTCATATTCTGAAGACGGTGAGGGCAGTGAAGGAGAGCCTGCGTACACTAATAGAGGAACACTTAGGGAATACTCTGCTGAGGAACTCCCGTCAACGACAGCAATCTCTGCGAAGAAAAAAGAGCCGAAGTCCGACATAGGCAAAATGTCTTTTTTTTTGGCCCCCCCTGTATATCTGCAACAATCAAATGCCAAAAACTAAATACATGGGAGTTTTTGATTTTTTCCTAAAGAACTTTGTTCGAAGGGTCGCTGGATTTCTTGGACAACCCAATACTTCGGAACAAATTTATTATGTTTTAAGTTTCGCGGTTCACGGAGAAAAAATCAGGCGCGTTAGAAGTTGAACCTGACGTTTACAAGTGTGGCTGCACTTCCAAGACCTAACTTTATTGCGGAAACGAACTAACAATCAACTAGAACAATAATCGATTGGTCCTTTATGTTCACCCATAGGAGTTCAAAAACGTGGTTTGACATTGATCGCAGCCGGCTCATTCACAAGGTCAAAATTTCCGTGCTTGGTTTGAAACTTGCAAAATTGTAACCTGCGAATGGATCATCTCCTGGACCTACAAAACACCTCGTAAAAATAGTGCTCATCGAATTTACTTGATGTTCGCCGTGAGAAACCAGCTTGGGTTTTTCATCAAAGCTACCATTTAGCTCCGCACTGTAAACAACATCAGTGGTTCGACAGTACAATACGGCCACTAAACTTCGTAAAGTTATTATCTCAGGTCTGCGAGTTCATCTGGAAATGCAAAAAATCTGATCTTTCCACAAGGGCATGACGAGGAGGCATTTTCACAGCCACAGCACGGCGGAAGCGCTCGTCTACAAGCAAGTATGTCATCTTATTTCTACACTCAAGTAAGCGTACTCTACAACAGTAAAGAGATTTCCCCTCTACCTCCTCAGTTTTCGGAAAAACCTTCGCTCAAACATTGGAAAATTTCACCAAATAGGCTAGGGCATGACGAGGAGGCATGTTCATGGCCACAGCACGCAGGGAGCGGTCATCTGCAAGCAAGTGTGTGATCTTATTCCTACACACAAGTAAGCGTACTCTACAAATAAGAAGAAATTTCCCCGCTACCTCCTCAGATTTCGGAAAAACCTTCGCTCAAACATTGGAAAATTTCACCAGATAGGCTAACTGTCCAGCCGAGAATTGATCTATGATTTCCATTTGAACACGAGAGGAGGAGATGTTGAGCGCAGGGACTACGTGTTAAGTCATTTAACGCGCCGCTGTGGAATAGGGACCATGAAATCTGGAAAAAAGCAATCGATCCATTCACAATACAATGGACGATGTTGAATACGCGGCGCGTTCTGGGGCAACTGCTGAGACCCATCTCTCTGAAGAACGATCATGATGCATAAGCGGGATTATATGCGCACCACATTCAAACAATTTTTTCTCGAGCTGAAGAAGTGAGGCTTTCCAAAAGTTTAAAAGCATATTCTTATAGAACTCGACGAGCTGAGTTCAATGCTTTTTTCAGATTTCGAAAATCTTAATTCTGAAGCGAGTTATAACGAAAAAACGAAAAAGAAACGCGAATTTGCGTTTTTTTTTCGATTTTTTACGGCGAGTACCGTAGTTTTCCACATGGTTAGACTCGCCACAGAGAGACGAGTCCAATGGTGTAGAGCACCAATCATTTGACCCGCTTTGGGGGGAGTTATGAAGGGGCGACGCTTTGCGACGCTGCAAATCCGTCGCTCAGCGGAGAAATTTCAAAAGTTAGTGGCGGTATTGTAGTCTTCGAGCTTCGCCTAATTCTTTGAGGATTGAACTTTTGGCCTTCGCCTCCTTGAATGAGCAATGATCCTTCGCCTGTCCAGGATAGTAAAGATGTGTTCAGTGTGTGATAGTGATCAGTCATTCCAACCCCCTGGCTTCTTGAAGGTACGTCCCTGTAACTATGTCACCGCACCTTTAATCAGAACACCTTTATTAAAGTTTGCTTTTTAGCTATTTGCTTCTCGATGGCTTTCACAGCAGGCAACCCTGAACGTTGACCATTGATTTCTCCGAACACTAATATTTTAACAATGGATATTCGCACAGAAGGAAATCTCTATAAGAGGAATGTACGGGCCCTTTCTTGTACAGCTTCTCCATCGAATTGGCCATGCTCCTCCAACGATTCATGCTTGTGCGTCATCTGCCTAGTCTCACGAATGTCTCTACATGACTGGTCAGTGCAACCAGGACTGCACTAGATCAAAATCTTGTTGTTGTTGCTTTTCAGTGGCCGCCGTTTGAGCGACAAAGGAGTCGATAGACTGGCTGTTCGTTGAAGAGTGTGTCAAGAATTCGATGCAACTCGTTGCAATCTGACGTTCTGCTTTGTAGAGCAACTTTCCTCGTCATACGCGCATATATCTGATTAGTGGCGCAGACACCCAAGTCATGGTGTAGGTTCAGTGGATCCGCATATGGATCTTTAACGCCACAATTGTGAAGCGATTCAAGATTATGAGGACTCTTGAAGTGGACAGGCTCAGTCTGAGCGCTGCTCAAATCTAATAAATCGCTAGAACTTTGTGGTTAGCTTGTTTTCATGCGCAGCAACGCATCTCTAATTACTGCTTACATGTCACGATAGCCCTAGCGCTGGAGGGCAACTCCCATGAACTTTGTTTGGAAAAGCCGGCGAGAAGACGTCGAGTTTATGCGTCTTTTTCGCGTGTTTTTTTTTTCCGTTATACCTTACTAGAACATTGCTCTGAGAAAAACTGGACCATTGGATTCTCGCTTAGAGACCAAACCTAGGATCTGCTCTTCTGAATTCAGCAAAACCTTCAGTCTTAATTCCAGAGCGCCTCAGCGCGATCTCATAGTACTGCCCCGCTGTGTAATCATGAAGCCAATTAGGGGAGCCCTACTGGAGTAAGTTCTTAAGAGATCTTGATGCCATTTTTTAATTCAGAAGAGGATGAAAAGTGGTGGCTCATGTTCTTCAGCGATGGCCTCATCCGCAATACCTATTGTTCTCTTATTTTGGGCCTAACTGTTTTTAGGTTCCTTTGAACATGGTTGTTTTAAATGGAAAATCAATATAGCCTAGATCCGGTATCCAGTTATAGCCCGGATCCAGTTTATCTAGGGTCCTAGAGTACGACTACTAATAAGAATAAGACGGCTTTCTTAAAAGTTAACTGCTAAAAATGACCGACTTGTTTTCGAACTGCGTCAAAGCTGTTTCAGGAAAGTTTCCCGCAATCCTTGCCGTCAATATTTAGCAAGCCTTCCTCAATAACGCGTAAATCTTACAGGGGGGTAGAGGTCACTTCTCCGGCATGTCGCCATGTCGATTCATCCTCCAGTGCGATCGAAAAAAATTGTTCGTCGCAGGATTCGTTGTGATAAGTTGACATACGGCAAGGTCATTCCTTAAGCGTCCCCCGCCTAAGCGGAAGCAGGTCCTCCTCCACGACCTCCACTCATCTTCAAGAAATATGATACATTTGAGGGCTCATGAGGCTTACCAGGTCTAACGCGATCGGCCTGAAGCTGCAACATGATTTCTTCAATCGGTTAACTGGTTAATAGCTTCTCAGAGACACTAGCTGTGAACATGCGAGACCGCTTTTGACCAGCGTTTCAGGGACGTCGTAATGGTCTATGTGAGCCGTCGATCGAGCCTCCGTTGGCTGTAGCAGGTACAATGCTCCGTGAAAAAATCTTCTGATCCTCCGTGGTGTAGGAAGGTCTGTCGCTGTGAACTTTCTGGATAGCATGAGAGAAATTAGCTCTTCAGTCTCTCCCAGTTGGCGCGGAATATGGTTTGGTTGCGTTACGCGTAATTAATTCTGTTTTGAATGCAGAGGGAAGTGACTCCTCTTTTTTTGGTCCCATAGTAATATCAGGTCTGACCATGAGGTTCGAAGGCAATTGGGCGATATTTTGTGAAAGGTGTCGTCTTAGAACACTAACTTTAAATATTGTAGATTGCTTTTGTTCTAGTCCCATTTCGATTTTTTAAAGGCAGAGTTCGGGCCATACCCACTCAATGACTTTTTTACGTGTTAGCTAGAGCGCTAAGTACGCAAGGTGTAGAGCCCGCGTCACTTTCCCTGTACTTCGAAAAGCGTTATTTAGACGCTATGCGCTAGAAACTTTGACACGCTCCACCTGTTGCGACACGCTCCGCCCACCGCTCGATATCTTGTCTGCGTCGCTAACTTGATCTGCTATGCTCTCTTCTCTCGTACTTCTCTAGCGCTCTCCGCGCTCACATTATCTCTCATCTCCCTGCCGGCCTTTTGAACTTCTCCGCAGCGTAGAGCAAAAGGCTCGTGATTCCCATGTATTTCACGATTTTTTTTCTTTTTTCTCCACTGGCGGTCCACTTCCTTTCCCCTACTTTCACATTTGAGTGGAATTGCCTCATAATTTAATCCTGAATCTTGCCTTCAATCAGACAGTGCAGATCAATTATGGTTAAGGTAAAATCTAATATCGCGCGAGAATTTTCGCCCATTATGCCGAACTGTTTGAACCGGCAGTACACAACGCCTCCTTGCCCTCTTAGTTTTTATATGTGGGTCCTTGTAGTACCCAATTAATCATAAACTGCACCCACAAAACTCATACATTTTGTTGTGGAATGTGTTTTCGTCCTCACAAATTGCACTTCCTCCATATTGCTATCGACGATCCAGTAGCACCAGCAAGGTCTGGAAGCGTCAGTACCATGTTAAAGCGATTTACTTGCTGCCACGGACACCATGATTACCATTTTATCAGCTCTTTAGGGATGCGCCACGTCCAATTAGCGTATTCTTTCTCTGTATACATCGGGCGGCGGGTTTTGAAGCGTGGTCGTATGCTGCCAGCATAAACGACGCTGCTAGAGGCTGACAATAGACAAGAATCATACACTTTTTTCCGAAGCGACTTCTGACGCCACTAAAAATCGAAGAGAGAGACAGATATGTGGTGTCGATGGGTGTTAGCTCTGGCTTTGAACCATAGGTGTTTTTGGAGTGCAAAATTTGTTGCACGGTGTCAATCACGGTGAATCGATTTCTTTCAGTGTATGCAGCCATCTTCACAAGTCGCCACGCATTGTCGTATACTGTCAGCCATGTTTACCTTCTATGTTTGCAATTTGGTGATGCGTGATGTGTGACCATCTCTTAAGAGTTGTTGCTGATCTTTGCCGCCTCTCACACACACAAAAAGTGGCCCACATCTTACTGCTATTTACAAGGGCTAAAAACAACTGGATATCCAGAGTCACTGACGTCATCGTAATCAAGATTAACTAGCGTTGCTCTGCACAATTAGGTTCGCATAAGGGCATTTGCGAAGCATAATGTGCCACCTCATTGTTTTGACCCAACGGCAGACCCTGACAATAACTTTTGATTTTTTTTGTTAATTAAAATCTGAATTTTCCTACGTGATTTTAAAGGTTTCCCCATAATCAGTGGATCACTTTACATTTATTGCACGAAAAATCCAAAGAAAAAATGTCAAACGGTGAAACATGTTTTTGCGAGGCCCACATTTATTTTCTAACCTGAGCATTTGATTAGCCACGCATTTATAATAATATGCTGGCCTGCCGTGCTAAACTTCAATTGTTTCTGAAACCATTTTGAGCATCTTTTTGATCACTTCCGATCAGGATCTTTCGAACGCCAAACAGCATAGTGGATCAACCAGCAGATATGTGGGGACACACTCCTTCAATCCAAGGTTCACTCTATTCCGGATTGACCTTTTCATATTGAAGATAACCCAGATCCCCAACAACATCTCCCTCTACTGGCAATCTTGCTGCTCCGTCCAACGCCACTGAGATTGAATCTGTACAAAGTAGTCGCTATTCCTGACTACTTGTAGCAGATTCACACCTGACTGGAGATCTTCCTACCTTTTGTTTATACCATAATTTACCCACATTTGACTGCAGTTTGTTTGATTAATGTGATCAAGGAATTGTTGTAGCGCACCTAAGCGTGCACCAATATAAATAAATAAATAAATAAATACAAATAAATAAATAAATATTTGCCAAATCGTATCCGCCTTGTTGGGATGGTGGAATAACGACATCTCTTATTGAGTCGTAGAGATTTCAAAATATGGAGTTTGTATCTCAGATGCTTTGAGCCCGAATCACCCTCGAACCCGATCTGACATCATCATGCTCCTTTTCCTGAAGTTCCTTTCGATATCGTCCCTGCGATATTCCACACAAGTGTTGGCGACTAGGTGGAGTATGCTAGCGAACCGACGTGGGCAGTAACCTAGGGCTCAATATGGGTTCCGGGAGTTGATCAGCATAATCACCACCTCCTCTATGTTCGATCACTTCCTGTTGGTGAAACAAACAAAAAGTAACCCTGAACCCTGGGAACTGCGATGCAGTAATACTACTAGGGTCGATGAAGAAGGCAAACGTGGACACCACAGTAGCAACGTGTTCAATTTGAAAGCAAAGCAAGACAAAGTCGGCTTTTTTCTGAGGTCGTTCGACCCACCTTGGGTAGATTATTCATAAAAAGTTGGCGACTCTCAGGCTAACAGTTCTTTCAGCTTCGTTGTGTAGCACTATCCTCGTACCAGCTGAAGGGCACAACCTTGTCTGGCTTTTATAACTTTCTGCAAGGAGAATGCTTTAGCACTAACGAGGGGAGGTCGTTCAGGGCGTGGAGCGCTTTCTCAAAATGTTTTTTCCTATGATATAGAGGGATGTGCCTGGAATACAGAACTGTGGTCCATTTCCGCTAAATGGCCCACTGAATGCCAAAAAAGGGTGGGAAAGTGGTCCTTGGTTCGATTCCCCGCGGTGACAAAATTTTTGCACTGTGATTTGACGCCACAAAATTGGCACCGAAGAACGCCAACACCAGCAATTGATGTCATAATTACAATTAGGCTTACAAAAACCCTTACAAGTGGGCTTTTACCAAAAACTGGTGAGAGAAAGTTGTGACGCAAAAACTTCACCAAGGTGCCGTCGAAGAACGTCATAGGGGCCCGAAATGATGTCGGAGCTACAAACGAATGTTGTATTCATAATCAGGGCACCTGATAACCCTTCTAGTCGATGTTTCTAAGAAAATCAAGATTTTGGCCCGACTTCGAAAATTTGCTAGATGAAAAGTAAACTCTGTGGCAAGTAAAGCTCGACGATGAACTTCTTGGAAATGACATCATCTAGATAGTCCTCAAAAAATGAGAGATGCTCCTGCCGAATAGACTATAGCAGACAAGCAAGCTGGTGTTGGTCGGAGGGTCACCCACAGTGCAGTAGTTTTCTGCCAGTTTTCCGTGCGGAGCTCGCCTCCGAGCGAGTGGGAATACTTGAAGATTTACTTATGTCAAGTTTTCGAAGTTAGGCCAAAATTGCCAAAGATGATTTTCTTCGAAACGTTGGCACCAGAGGTAAATTGGTGCTCTTGTCACGAATGTGGCATTGTTTTTTGGAGCCGCCGCTATCCGGCGAAATTCCAACGGTACAACTTTTTTTCCTGCTTTCGGTGAAAACTTACCTAATCTGGGTTATCAATAGTTCTGGTCTTGAATAACACATCCATTTTGGCACCTGTGCTATTTGGAGAAAACCGTGAAGTGCCTACAAAAAATGCAAAAAGCCCGATACCTCGGGGATCCGAACCACCAACCCAGACCAAGCGTGCCAATCGAAATCCACATCGCTAACCACTACACCACCGACGCTGCTGAGGATGTTGGCCAAATGCTCTTATGGAACTTCCACACGCTCTTTAGTACACAGCATGACATCACCACGACAACTTTCCAATTTTGACCAAACTTCTCGATGTTTTCGAGACACACCTTACGAAGACCCTCCATTACGCAAGTAGTCCACGCCATGAATGAAACACACCACTTTTAACAAGTAAAAACTGCAGTTTCCAACAAAATGATTCTCACTCCTTTTTTGGCATTCAGAAGGCCATTTAGCGGAAATGGACCATAGATCTGTGTTCACTGCACCTGCCCCTATTTCATGCAAAAAACCGTTTTCAAAAAGCGCTCCACGCCCTGAACGACCTCCCCTCGTATTAGTGTTTACGACTCCAAACCGACATCCTTTTCTTTTTTTCATTCAAGAACCCCCGCACTTTCACAGTAACGACCAGCGACTGCAATTCGCCATAAAATAATGCAATACATTATAGAAGGCGGAAGGTGTTAATGTTTGGATGGCAGGCTTCGGATAAAAAAAGAAAAATTTGAATTCAAAAAGCCAAAACGAGTCTACTAATTATGACAACCCAATATTCAAGCAGCAGTTCTCTCTCGGCTCGTTCAGATTTCCTCCAACTCGGAACCGAGTAATTAGGGTCAGACTTGAGCATGCCGAGAAGGAGAAAAGCATCAGAAGACCGGCGATTAATTTCTCATTATTTATCGTTTCTTCTCTTTATTGTGAAAGAAATAAGTGGAGGCACATACCAGGCGCCCAGGTACACAGAGAATCCCAACAGGGTCAACCGTTACGTTGGACCGATATTGGAGCGACGTTGGACCGATGTTGACCGCTCTCCGCGCCGGCATTCACTCTCGCCACCCGCGAGCCGTCTGTGTCTCCCGTGCGTACGTTCACTCTCGGCATTACTCTCGTCGTCGCGTTGGACTTTGTCCAACGGACGGTTGACCCTGGTCGATTCCCACATTTGAGCGGCCTCTGCTCCAATTACCCTTCCAATAGCATTAGCAAATATGAGCCATCAGCTCATGTTCTGATTCGCGTAAAGCAAATTCTTCGCGTCCTCGGCAGTGA
>MU890194.1:0-14456 GCA_036418205.1 Ostertagia ostertagi
GAACCTGTTGGTTTGAGTTGGAGCAGTTGGGTTGTTCCCTGCCGCCTCTTTTCGATACAAATTGTCCCATTTCCTCCCATGTTATCTTTGACAGATGAGCTGGCGCAGCGGCTGAAAGTAACGCATATCATGTGCGCACTCCCAAGTTGATGATCTTTGACACTATGGATGTCGGCTACCGCTAGCCCTGGCCGGCTATTGTTCGAAGTCGAGCCGACACGAAAGAAGAGGTGTCCAAATCGATGTGTGCGAGTGTTTCCAAAACAGCACGACTGGCTGACTTCGTTAGAACTCGATTGATGCATCCCATACGCATACACACAGCAACGGCAGCCGCCTTATCCACCGCCTGAACGAACAAATCCACGCACTGATTCGGAACGCGAACATCCGAGCACGTCAGGGCTTGGACCTGCCACGCGGCCGGCGAGCTAGCTTCGCGCCAAAGCCATTGTTTTCGGTACAGTAACATCGCAAAAGACCGAGCCACTTTCACCTTCTCAACTTCGAAACATCCTACAGGATACAAAATGTGAATAGGACTTCACGAATCTGGCGGCACAAAAACTTGGTATAGTTTGGTTGACCGGTATAGAGAAAAAGCATTGATAGCATTGTGGGTGAACGTAAGACTTTGGCGAAGAACCACTACCAAGATCGGATCAGCTCCTGAATCGATCCTCGTTAAGTCATGTGAGCCTTTCATGACCCAGAGATTGCTCAGCTGCAAGCTCCTGTGAGGATCAAAGCAATGAATTTACTGTCAACAGATAATTGTTTCAATGTATAGGCTATAGGCGGATTCAATTGTTGATAGTATGTGAAAGGAAGTGGCGAATGTGTGGCATATTCGACAAAGAGAAATCGACTTACAAGCTTTATTCTTCCAGGTGTTTATCATTGTAACCTTGCGATGTTAATGAGGGGCGGGATTGTTCCCAATAACGGTTCTCCAGCTACGTGTACCTGGTTAGCGAAATCAATATGTCGAACAATTTAGCTCCAAAGCTGACGAGGAATGCTCAATTGGTCAGTCCGGCCGTTTAGAATGAGATGTGGTCCAATGGAAGCACCTTGCGACGCCGTTTTCGTTATCTGCGGAACGATTCTTTGAAAGAAGTTACGAGAGGAAACATCTCGCCAAGGCTTTTCACTGGAGGTAACAATCTTCGGCAAGTCGCGATTTCACTGGAACCCTCTACGTTCCCCTACACCCGGTTTCGCATAAAAAGCCAGAAGCAAGGACCACGGTGGCAAAGTGCCTTAGTGGATGTTCTCCTGGATCCATTTAGGGAGACATCCACGTAGGGTCACTTTTGGAGAGATCTCTATGCGTCAGATCCTTGGGTATGGCTAACTTTTGCATTTTTTCATGGCTCTACCAGCTAGAAAGTGGTCATATTGGTTATTTTGTTGCTTGCGTCTGACGCTTGACTTTGGCTTAAGCCGGCACACTTTGGGAGAATTTCCTTTTCGTCCTCCTTTTTAGGTTTTTTATTACGACGAACTTTGGCCCACGGAACAAAACACAAGGACACAGGATCATAAATATAAAAAATTTCAAAAACCTGCGAGCACATGTGATAGTTCTTCATGTGTCAAAACAGCAGTTTTGCATGTGCTGGAAAGAATGATTCAGAGGGATTGTGGAGGATGTACAGTAGAAGCACGAAGGAAGAATCCTCGTAAACCCTTTCAAGGATCGTGTCCGCAGAGATAACGGAAACGGATTTGAGCTTTAGCGCGCAAGAAGGTACACCGGACTGGCGGAACTACCTTCATTGACAGAATATGCCGCATGAAGCGCGCTAAAGAAGCGTAACCCGTTACTGGCGGACTACACCCTCATTACAAATAGCCGGACTGACCAATTGACCACTCCTCGTGAGTAGTAAGAAATGAGCGGCATGAGGAGCGTGTACGTAAGAGCATCGACGAAATAGCGAAAAGGTGAAGAGCATTCAACTCCGCGCATACCTCTTCGATTCTGCAGTTCTTCCTGCTTTAACGTATCCACAGAAACTTGAGTTCTGCTCATGCAGGATCAACATGCAGTCTGAGTTATCTAACGCGCAGTATTAGGGACGATAATTGCACTTTCCAATAGCTGAAAGCGCAAAAGGAAATGTCCCTTTTGACTCTTTTTCATATTCGTTGAATGATCGAAGATCAGAAACGCTGTCGTCTTGCTAAGGGATCGAAGATCAGGTGAGTGGATTATGGATACGCGACTTTGTGATGACCGTTGGACTAGAGAACCAGGTGGCCGCCGGTCAATAGTCAGGCTTCTTCACGAAAGCTTCTGAACATAAGCAATAATGAGCTCCTCGAGAGACGGGGCTCCGTAGTTCTTTGGGACCCAACAGGGGCAAATCGAGAAGTTGCTGGCGCCCGGCTTAACAATGAGCAGTCTATGATCAAGCTGAAAGTTGTTCTTCACAGCAATGACGACAGTTGTGAGACGCGGAATTGTCCTTCTGCAGTTCTTCTAATCTTCACCAAGCTCAGTGCAAACGCATCTTCCGTCAAAACGTTCAGAAACCGCTACTGTAACATGAGCTCAGCGGTAGTGGTATCAAAAGCAGAATTTACGAAGAAAAGTTAGCCGATTGGAAATAAGGGTAGAGGTGTTCAGTGGAGCAGGGATGAAGAAAAGATCCTGTGAAAAGGCCAGAAACCTGAGAAATTGGTCAACTCCTTTGCCCGTTGATTTGTATGGCATTGTGCGCACTTCTCATTCTGTCCCTCTTCAACGCGGTACGGCTCTCTTCGCTATCTGATCCTCGCCACCTGATAGGAACTGCGGGCGATGTGTATTGGATGGTTTCGGTGGGGCCTTCCACATGCGCGCCAAGGAGTGAGGCCCATGCCGGAACATTCGCCGATGTCAAATCTCTCGCTGCCGACTGCGCGTCGGTCAGCACCCTCAGAGGTCCCCCTGTCTCCCAACTATGCATTTTTTTGTGACCTTCTCTCGTTCTTATCATGCCACTAATAAGCCTCCATTAAGCCACTAATAAGTTATCGCACCCACCCTCTGAACCTGGTTTATAGCATAAAATTACGCAATTATCACAAGTTCTCGGTTTCTACCTATCTGGAATTCCTTCGATGTTGCATGGGGAATCGGCGTGCTCGGCGAGGGAAGTAGGACACCCCACTTGTGAATTCGTTGACCGAAGCAACAGTCCCAGCAGGGTGGGCGTGGTCGGAAACGGCTGCAATCCCTCGGCCGATTCCCACTTCGGAGCTGTTCAGCCCCTAGTCAAGAACGTAGAAGTGTGACTGAACAAAAACTCACCTTGGAAAGCCGCTAGGGAGGGAGCTGAAGTGGGCGTGGTCGGAATCGGCCGAGGGGATTGCAGTCGTTTCCGACCACGCCCACCCTGCTGGGACTGTTGCTTTAAATATTTAGATTCGTGAGAGTCGTGAACATTTTGGAAAGAAACTCAAGCGCCAATATGAAGGTTCAAAACAACAATTTAAAACTTCTGGAAAGCGCAATGCTAATGAAATTTTCTGAAAGGGCACCCCTTCAATGTGATACCCACATTCAAAACTTTGCATTCTATTGGTAGCCGGTTCCTGAACGTTATCCGGCGAATGAGCTCTGCGAATCCATTTTCATATTTGTAAAAGGAAGCAGTTCTGCTTCACATCTTCGACCTCGAATCGAATCCGCCTCTTCTACTACCTTGGTATGTGCAAGCGAGCACTTCGTCTATAGGGGTTGATAAATGATATTTTCGTTGGAGAGGACTGTTTGACGAAACAATGTGATAACTAGAGGTCGGCGGTGGCCCAAAAGGTCGTTTTTGCTGTCTGCTTAGCATCAGCAATTTTTCGCCGCACAGGTGTGCAGACGTGATAAAGTTTTCGTCTGACTTCTGAAGCACTTGCTTCCCAAGACAGCCCCTCAAACACAAAGCAGGCCCTTCTTCACTGCCCTCACCGTCTCAGAATATGACGTCATCTGCCATCGCCGTCGAGCTCAAGGAGGCCTACCGTAATCGCTCCATCCTGAAGCTGCTCTATAACTTCTTCAATCAGTTCACTGGTAGATAGCTTTCCAAAGACTGTAGCTCTGCCTATACAAGACCTCTTCCGATCGGCTTTTAAGATATCGTTTAAATGGTCTACTAACCGTTGAGGAGCTGAGCTCCAACAGTGCATCATGTTCCCACGGAAATGTTCTTAAGACTTCGGTGTAGAAGTCTGATGCGGAGTTTTTTTTCCAATAGATTAGAATGTGCTCCCCAATTTTTGGTTTGATTTCAGCAAAGTGTAGGTAATTCCGTTTCAAAGTGGAGGGAGAGACTCATTTTTTGGCCCCGCTCTATGTATGTACTGCTTGCATTTGCCTCCCTTGGTCAGATAACATTAGTTCATCAGAGCACTATTCCCTTTTCGTTCTACATATACAAAACATCCGCTACATTACGTTTCATCATGATGACCTGTACTTCCAAACACTGCGTGATTCTATTCTATACCCCAATACCACATTCAAAAAAAAAGAAATAGAACCTCGAATCTTTATATTGGTTAAAACATTCTAACAATGACAGGAAATCAAAAAGAGCAAGAATAACAAGGCAACAAGCTGCCCATTAACAGCATAACAAAACAATGTCACCGATAACAAAAAATATCAAAGTAAATATTTCGGATATATGAACAATACAGACAGTTCGTAACAGTCTGCCTTGACTCTCAAATGTACAACATTGACTAAATGAATGTATAACAAAAAGATAGACCTACTTTTGCTTTAGTATGCCAAGAATATCGCTTTCCTACTGAGACTGGTTCATGAAAAAGCTTTTAGAACACTCTCCTTTTTACCGACATCAACCAGTTTGATCAAATCATTAGCTGAGCCTCCTATACAACACACAGTGGCTACATCAGGGTTAAACTGAGCGGCATGTAAAGCGCCAACATGCTGAACTTCAGAATGTACTTTAGCAATCGATCCGTCTTCTTGCACTTTCCATACGCATAACATCTGAACTGAGTACTTGAGAAGGGAGGAGTTCGGTAAAAGAATTCAAGCACATACCTGGTCATGACCAACAGTTACTAGCAGGCCACGTACAGTGGGAGATAGCGTTAATCCACCGACACTTCCATCATGGGCACGACCTTCCCAAAGAATCTCACCAGGTTTCCTCATGTCAATGTGTCGTAGACTTCCTACAAAAGACATGATCAGTAGTGACAGATATAAAACAAATATTAACAGAAAAAACGAACCGTCATCTGTTGCAACGAATGCCGAAAACGGATTGAAATGGTTCCACCTCACCTAAACTAGTGGATGATTAAAAATTCAAAAACCAATAGTACAATAAATTGCTCGCCGTCTGAAATGAAACGAGAGGTTGTAAACGTCGTGGTGAAGAAAAGATGGGAAAGGCCTAGATCCGCGGAATGGATCCCCTTTATGAAAACCCTTCACTAATTTCCCACTTGTGGCAGTAAGGTATGCTTTCCCAATGGTTGGGGAACGGAAATCCCTTTAAATTTTTTGTTTTGAACGATACTGTTTCTTCATTTTCAGTGCATGTTTGCTTCATATTAAATGTAGGCCCCTTATCAGGACAATCCCATTTGGGAAGATAGAGAAAGGTTAAAGGGATTTTCGTTTCGCAAACCTTCGGGGAAGCATACCTTACGGCGCTGGACAAGATTTTGCGGTAAATTCATATGTGTGAACGCCTTTCTCTACCGAGCTGGCTTTCTAAAGATGGGTGCCACAGCGAGGACGACTACCAACGAGGGCACAGTCTGCTAGGTCGCCATGGGCATGCCTTTCGCCGGGAAGAGACACTTCTCGTCACCTAAGAGGCCCAGCCTACATTCATAGAGGTAAGAGAGCCGCGCCGCTTACGCGGATTGACAAATGGGCGGGAAGTTTGGTAATAATTCCTTTTCCCCGGATCCAATTAATCGCACCATGAAATCTTAAACGGCTTGCTCTTTATGACCGAATAAAAAAGCAACATTGCTTCAGTTGTGGGAAAGTTACATAAGTGAAGTGTTATCTGCTTGAAGCACGGTCATCTCCTGCATCCCCTTTTACGATGGTGACCGTTGCCCACACTATGTAGCGATTACAGCCAACTATACTGGCCATGCCAAACCCACTTGGAAAATACCCGTCACAATTTTTTACTAGAAAGAAAAAATGCCTTCTGCAATTATTTCTTTGCTCAACTCAAAAATACTCGTTCCTAATCAGACATGACACGAGATAGGATTCAGGCTTAATCTGTGAAATAACATTCGGAACCACATATTACGCACATACAGCAGAATATATATCGCACTTGTTGAAGTTTGCATAGAACAATAAAACCTTCGCAAGCCAAATCACTTAATTTTTTTTCTTAAAATCTCAACTTCATGAGATTCTAACTCACTTGTTCTACTTGGGCACCAAGTTTCCATACAGCTGAAGGCGAGCCAGTGCTTTCTCGACAATCAATCACTTCTACTGTTCCACTAAGAGTACCCGTCAGTATGAAAGATTGCTCGGCTGGGTGCCACGAGACTGCTTGAACCTTGAAACGTACAACGCCTTGACAATTCAAATGAAAGCTTCAGCAAGACACCTACAAAAAACTACAACATAAAGGCCATACCTCCCATCGCGCTCTGGCAATACTTGAGCTGCCTTGGCTTCATCCAGATCCCATAAAATTATCCGCTTATCGGCACCTATGCAGATATGATGGCTTGCAAAGTCGTGCTTGTTCAAGACTTTGAGTAATGAAATGAAACATAGCCGTTATATTCATACCTCCGCTTGCTAAAACGTGTGTCGTAATCCTATTCCATGCGAAGGCTAAGGACAGCATCCGAATGGCCTTGTTGACTTCCGTCGCGTTTTTTTCTCCGACCTAATACATTTCATAAATGGGCATGCCTAAGAGAATACAGGAAACGTTAATCTATGGCAAATGGAGAACATTTGACCACAACTAACTATTGCATACATTTCTATCTTATCCTATAGTACCTTTTACTCTTGGCTCCTAGAGAGACGACAGGCTCGACTGAATTCATTATATCCAGATCCCATATGCTGATTATTGGTTCCATTGTACCGACAGCAATAAGATTCCCCTACAACATGTAAATGATGATAAGATGAACAAGAATGGTACTTATAGACCTTCTTCTTCCACTTATAAATTTCACTGATTGTGAGCGAACCCGTCCTGAAATTTTGAATCATGGGACTGAAGCGGCCCAATAATGCGATCACGCACATCTCTGAACCCGTTCATGACTAGCGCTTTTCCCAAGATTTCGAAACTACAAAGAGGAACATGGCAACATGGTTCTTAATCTATGTCTCTTCAAGTTCCGATCAAACTCAGGACTACTGTTATGTTAACTCAAAGGAAAAAATCTTACTCGAAAGATTGAAGGAGGATACCTTTGCAAAACCATGTGAAAGGCATCTACCAATGCATGGGTCGCCAACTTGTCGATACAATCGTGTGCAGACTGGGGCAATACAAATCTTCACACATTATACACTTGCAGATGAGTAACGGTGAAGAAAAACAAAAGCAACACTGCGTCACCGATAGGCCGATGTAATGGATAAAAGGGTGTGGGCCGCTTGGAAGAAGGCGACCAATTCGCTTCTTGCAGGAGCAACCCATAGTCCACGCATGAGCCGGGGTTGGACAGCGAAAAAGCTGCGTGCTGCAAAAGCGCGGAAGGGGAAGTCGCTCTCTATCCTACCAACTCACATCCATGGACAAAATTGAAGAAATCATACAGATGTGCCTCCTAACAAACAGCCTAAGAACAGTGACGGCTTATCATGAAGTTTTATAAGCAGAGTTTCGCGCAGCAATGCTAATTCCCTTGCCTCGCCGATCACCTGATGCCGCTTAGGACGGCGGAATGAATGACGCTCTCCACAACATCGGGCTTTGCGTACATGCGAGCCCGAACCACATACGAATTCAAAACTTAGAAGTTTTTACCCAAAAATAACTGCTTTTCAGTACTCACCTTCCCTGTTTCATCATTTCCAGGATCATGTTGAATTGGTTCAAGGCACAGAGGAGGAGCTTCTAGTATGTAATCGTGATGACAATACCAATCCTCGTTTTCCTCATTATAGAGGAAAACTTCTAAGGTGTAGTTATCCTAAACGATAAGGTACACTCAAAATAATGATCATAACAAGGAAGTTAATGAGACTCATGAGAAGATTTCGAGAAAGAAGACCTCTCACTAGGATGGTGCTGGAAGAGAGGGTGTGATAGTCCTTCGAATGTAACGATAAAACGATGGTTTAGTGGAATGATCTTTTATGAGGAACGAATGAGAATGAATGCGTGGCTGACCCAAAGCTGACTGTATCGATCGAGAGCGCCCGAGCTTTAAGCAAAATTTAGCACCCTCCCACTTCATAACCGAAGGGACGCCTACAGAACAGCAAGAGATTGGACGACAACATCTAGAGGTAATTGGTAAAGTGTAAACAGGTTCACAGGAAATAAAACCTAAGTGCCGTTGCGGTCAATGCGTGAGGCTTTTCAAGGCGAGAGGTACTCCTGCAAACATGTATTCCAGAGCGGAATAGGCATAGAGCCGTATGCAACAAATTTGTGAAGGAAACATACCCGATCAATTTTTGCCAAAGCGACCAAGTTGTCCTCAGGCTTCACTTCTATTTCCTCCTTCTCTTCTTCATCGCTATCGACGTGCAGAGTAACATATGGATCATCAACATTGGACGCATACATAGCGATCCCTCGCATCCTGAGAGCGTAAAATGATGACAGAGAAGAAAAAGGCAAAAAAAAAACAGCTTCTATAAGAGTAAATATCTGGTCAAGAATTCATAACACTAGCTCAACAAGTTGGAGGACATTGCGTGAAGGAAATCCCCTACCCGCTATCAGGCTTTGCCTCTTCGTCGTCCTTTTTCTCAACCATTTCTGCTTCTTCACAAGTCTCTGTTTCCTCTTTAGGTGCAGATCCTCGAATACCAGGTTCGCGCTAAAATTGATCGCGATCATACAAGACTGGAAAAAGTAGCTGCAGCTTGTGTACTAATGAACGGCGGGCAAAATCAAATCGTTTTATAGGCGATGACACCTAGCTTAGAAGAAAAAAAACTTTCAATCACATAGTTTGGCCTGTGCAACCATCACCCGTATTGTCGCCTCGCCATTGTCCGCATGTGTCAGGAACACTTCCTTGAATGCCATCGAATAGATACAAAACTTAATCTAGTAGAATCCCATAATCGAATTCAAACATGAAATCCATCGCTTCAGACGTGGAAAAAATAACTGCTTCTACTTCCTTCAACAGGAAAAAAACCTTGAGCCACAACAAAAACGCGTGGGGTAGTACAGATTGCGCTAAGGTTTGGTGAAGGGATAAAAAAAAAAAGGATGCTTCAATAACTTCTATGCAACTGCGAGCAGCACTTATTGGAAGTGCCTAAGCGGCTAGCAAAACTGAGGTATTGTAGAACAAATACAGTAAACACCCACAAAACTTAAATTCCGAGCCTCTTTAACTTGACTACCGTTAAAATGTGGGCTTCCGTACCCTAACGCAGCATTTAGTACTAATATGACACCAATTAGCCTGAATCAAGAGACGTCGATCAAAACTCAGAGATCATGATGATCATCGACACTTTTTGCGATACGCGTGCTGTCATCCATAATGGTGTCAGAGTCCGCGATCCGTCGCAGGTTTCGCTGATTTTCGCGATTTGCGCGAAACCTGCGACGGATCGCAAAAATTGCAAGTGCCCCATTTGAACATTTGAAACACTGAATATGAAACAAGTGGAATCATGAGCAGTCGTCATTCAGCCATCACTATCAAGCAGAAGTGGCGGCGAGAACACTTGCAGTATTGATCAGGGCACTTGTGATTTCCGTGACCCGTCGCGTGAATCGAAATCGCGGAAATCGTGCAAATCGCAAAAATCACGAAAATCGCTAGAATCGCGAAAATCAGCAAAACCTGCGACGGATCGCGATCTCTGACACCAGCTTAAGTCCTCCCGGAAATATTCAAAGAGACTGTCTACGATTCATTCACATTCACAAGATTCTAAGATAGACTTCTTCTCTTCTACTTATCCCCAAAACATCACAAAAAAGAATACCGAAGGACATGCGAACCGAAACAGCATACCTTGAATTAGTTGCTTCAACTGTTCCTCGTCCAGCTTTATTTTGTCGGGAGTTTTCTTTGGCACTCCTCTTGGGATCCAAGCGATATCAGAAATCATGACCACTCCATCCATGATGGCTCTGGGAACAATATTTTATTGAGACTACAGCACAGACAACAGAAACGAATAATTTCAACACGTATTCGAATTTGAAAGGTACATCACTGAGAGCAGCTTTTGAGAATCATCATTAGGAATAGCACTTACATTTATAGACGAAATCGTAACAAAATCTGTACAAGGAACTCCGAAGTAGGAAAGTAATTCGGAAATGTCGTCGTAATGAAGCCACCGTGCCAAGGTGCTTTTAGGGATTTTCAGACCAGTAGACTTATATGTGCGACACAGTCGATATTAAGGGCCCGAAGTCGAAGTATACGGACCGCTTCAACAGCTGCAACGGCGATGGTGTCACGATGCAATTCTGATAACCGTCGGAAGAACCTCACGTAATTGTTGCTGCGAAAAGCGATGATGATGTCGCGTAGAATACAAAATGTATCGTAATCCAGGAAGCTCTTCCAGGCGTAGATATCTAGCAAGGCCGTTGGATTTGGAATTCCATGGAGAATATAGGCGCACAGAATGGGGGAACTCTCGGATTCATAGGGGACGGCCTCCATCGCTTCAGCCCATCTTGAAAGGCACTCTTCCAACTGCGTGGAATGAAGCTTCCAGTCATAAGCATCACAATTCCTGGTTCGGCATAGGTAATCCGTCTTCCAAGTAAAAAGGGATCATCGCCTCTAGAATTCGTAAAACTTCTGCAGCTGAAATGTCTTGAAGAATCATATCCTGCCTGACAGCACGAAGACGGTCACACACAAACGAATATACAGAATTGAATTGCTTCAACTTCTTCCCTTTTGTACAAATTCAGCAAGTAATGGACAGTTGAAAGGAGTACTTTGGGAGGCCGTAAGATGTCGGGATGCAGATGATTAGTGCCGGCTGCCGGTCGCGTATACTCCTTCACCATCCTATGTCGAATATCTTCCGAAATTTCACGATCATCTTGCTCCGATTTCTCCAACGCGTGAACCATGTTGTTGGCAAGGCGGAATCGAATTTCAGCCTCGGGACACATTGTCATACATTTGCCAACAACACTGTGAGAAGTAGAACACATCCCACCAAGAAAATATGTCAAGTAAAAGCATCACAGCTACTGGTGAAAAATTATTGCCAAAATGGTCGCCAAATAATGTGTTGCGTCTGCAATACACCACGTGACCGTAGCCATTCGCTACCGTACCACGCGATATCGGTCTCTTCCCTTTCTTACAGGCAGGCTCAAGGTCAGGGTTGGAAATTTTTTAGGACCATACTGTATGCCACAGTTAACATAGGATGTGCTAGAAAGCTTCGAGCATGCGCTTGCACTACATCCCTGCCTTGGTGTGCGCCACGCCTCGGGCGCGCTTCTGATTCGCTGATTCATTTGAAAGCTCATTTAGAAGGAAGCGTGGGTTTATAGATGCATAATATACATATACATAAAATAATGCATTTTATAACTATTCACATACTCAGTTTCTGTGCTGCGTTTGCTCTTTCCCTCCGTACCACCATCTATGATCAATAGGAATATTACCAAGAATCCCACTGCCGGCCACCGAGAGAGTACGACCCCCCCCCTAAAACCTCAACCGAATACGACCCCCTCCGTTGTACTTATAGCAACATAGGGCTGACCCTGTTTACAGGTTGGGGCAAAATTACTGGTGCACTAAATTTTCAATGGCATTTTGACAATAATTCTCACAAATCAATTCTAATTATCAATATTATTTACTACAAACATGACAATACAAAAAATGTTAATGCTTCTCAAAATGATCTCCTTTAGCCTTCACACAGTCCTTCAGACGTTCGACAAATGCTTCGCATGTGGCACGCAGGTACTGGTCATCGATTTCGTCCCAAGATTTTGAAAGCGCCGCCTTAAGAGAGTCCAAGTTTGGATGTCTGGTAGAACACGCTTTGCTCTCCAAGATGGACCACACAGAGTAATCCATCGGGTTTAGATCAGGAGAACTTGGAGGGCCATCCTCTTTATGATGAAATCGTTACTTTACTTACGGAAGTCAGTTACCTCGGACGACACATATGAACCATTTCTGCTTTTGTTGTCTCAAGGCAGAAATCTTGCTGTAAGCACAAGTAGCCTCTCGAATGAATTGGCGCCCGGCTCGAAAACTTCTTCAGGTACAATTTAAACCTTTGTTTTGATTTCCGCCAGCTTTTTTAAACAAGTGGGCGTTTTTTCCTAGAATGTAATCTTTAAGGCCAACGAGGGTGCGGATGCTCGCTCCTTTCTGGAGTCCGTGCCATAGGTCGGTTATTTGGAGTTTAAAGCCGGATTACAAGTGAAAATTTTTCATCACTAGAATCGGCATGACCTCGAGCGGCTGACCCACCAGTGAACGATGCCAGCATTTCCAACCTAGGAGTTCTTTTGAATGCCTTCTCGGGAGAGGTCTGATTATGGGGCGTGCTCTCTCTTCCCTGTCCTCTTTGGCCTTTAGTTCTTCATAGCGTTTTACTGTACTCTTCACCGTTCTTCAGGGTATAGAAAAGATCTTCACAATTTCTCTTCTTTGTTGTCGTTATGAAGACTGATGATTGCGCTTCGTAAGTTAGACCGATGAACCATTTATACTCGAGTACGTATGTGTTGGCGCAATGTTCGAGCAACATATCACAAGCAGGTTTAACGGGAAAAACGAAGGCTAGAACGAAAAAAATCCAAAGCGTATAGGGCACCAGTAATTTTGCCCACCCCGTACTTTGCTGGGGCGACGTCCCTGTTTCCTGGTCGGAAGGTCGGATATAGCAACGATCTACTTCGCTAAATCGAAGTGGTCAGAATGGAACGGATCAGGGTCATGGCCCAAGAGTTTTACAAAAGGCGCTCATCGGTCCTTATGAGTTACTTTCAAAACAGTGGACGGTGGCTGACCCTAGAATTAAATCCAGGAGAGAGCAGAAGTGTAAGGGAAAGCACTAATCGCCTCAATACCCATCCCAAGGCCTAGTCCCAGTGTTGAAGTGGCCCATTTACTTGAATGTCCCCCCCCCCCCTTCATCGAAATGAGTATCTACAAATATTCCGGCGTGCACACAAAGAAAAATGAAATGAAGCTCCCTTGAGCAAATTATGACAAGGACGAGCGTTTTGCACGGTACTAACGCAAGCACCGTAACCTCATCGTGATAATAATGTGTGAGTGGTGTGGAGTGCGTTGCAGGCACCACACGTCAACTGCCAACCCTCGACTGAACAACCCTATTACCATCCTCCAAATTTTACATGGGCTTAGGATTAGTTTCGTTGTATGGAGTACTTCCGATGGGGCACAGGGTCACGGAAATGAATTAACTTCCTCGTTGTGTGGAGCAGATCAATTGTGTTTCCTAGACTCCTAGACGTCCCATTTTAAGACATTTATGCAGCACAGGCAAGACACCATTTCAAGAATTATTGTAAAATAAGTACAGGAACAGAGCTTGTGTACACAGTCTGATAAAGAGCATGAAAATGTGGTAAACCTTGAATGGTGATCCTACACCTAGGCGGAATAGTTAAGGTTCCTTCATTGTAGGGACGAGGTCTCCCTTCCCGAAACTCATGTCGTGGGTCCATATGAACCATATATGAAACATCTGACCCGTTCTTCAAGTCCTATCTAAGACGTCGTCAGAAACTCTTCTGAAGGCTTACAACATCAGATCAGGAACAAATCCTGATCTTCCAACTTTCCCTTCAATGACGCCCTTTGAAAATTGTGGGGAGAAGAAAAGCAAAATGCGAGGTAGTGGGCCAATCGAATGAGCAAACCTAACTAGTCGAACTGAAGCGTAGTTTGGCGGGCGACCTGTGAAGGACATATCAACACGCCAACTAGCTGTGGCGACTCGGAATCGTGCGAGGAGCTATTTCGATCGACGCTTGAAGACCCATATTCCTCAACATTTAAGTGAGCTTCTTCATCTGCTGCTGAAACTCCGTAATGTGCCACCTTTGCTAAGGATATCATCTTCGAACGCAGCGCAGTGCTAACCTGAAAGATTTTATGATGAGACGTGCACCACCAGCACCCGACCACCTAACTGATTGACAGATTTGAATTCTCGCACTTGTACCTGTCCAGATTATCAGGGCTTTCCGTAGCTCAGTTCCGACACAGTCACTTATTTCACCAAGTCGTTCGGATAAGTA
>MU890195.1:0-28492 GCA_036418205.1 Ostertagia ostertagi
TCCTCCCATCTAAAACGGAATCAACTTGTCCGCCCCTTAAACTCTAGAACTTCGTACAACCTTCTACCCTGCGACCTCACAAGGGAGGTCTTTCAGGGCAAGGTGCGCTTTTTCAAAACGGTTTTTGCATATTGTAGGGACGCATGTAGGGAACGCAAAACCATGTTTCATTTTCGCTGAACGGTTATAGCAGTACCAAAAAAGAAGCATAAGGTACTGTTAAGGGTTCGATCCCCCGTGGCGACTAAATTTTGCATTTGGGTTGGCGCCTACGGTTTGGTGCCAAATCGCGCTAAATATCAAAATCAGATGTCAAATTCATCGTCAGGACCATTTTGAAGCCAACAAGTGGCCGCCAACCTTGATTGCAAAATTTAGTCGCCGCGGGGATTGAACCATCAAGAGTATTATTCACCACTTTTTTGGTACTACTAAAACCGTTCAGCGAAAAACANAACATGAAAGCACATCCCTGGTCAGAAAGGGGAATTTGTTGTTGGAAATCATGATGCGCTGTACGGAGGCGCACCAAGCCGTTCGACCGAACATGGGCCCTTAGACCCTACCTGAATTGGTGGGTCACAAAAGCAGAACTGCATTAGGCAGACGGGCCTGTCGCGGTTTCGCGACGACGGTCGTGGGCGCACCGCGCGCCCGGCCCCCTGTCGCGCCGTTGGTCGCTTGGCGGCGCACGCACCGGCGAGAGGCGCGTGCTCCGCCTCCGGCCACGCCTCCAGCCGAGGCCTATATAAAGGGTCGCCTCTGCCAGTCGGCGCTCTTCGTCTCCTCCGGGAGAGACGGTCGTCGGGCAACGCGAGGAAGGCGAACGGCTAGGGGTGCCTGCTAGCACCCGTCAGCATGTTCGGGCATGCTGTCCCGTTCGCTCGGAGCGCTGGTAAGTTAGTGTCCCGCTACACCCGAGGGACACTATCGGCTGCAGGCCGATGTTACCGCAGTTACCGCTATTGGCTGCAGACACTACAAGCGTTGGCCGGGCTTCTCCACGCTCGGCAGGAAGTTAAGTTGTAGTGCGTAAAAGGACGTTATCGCCAATAAACTATGAGTCCAAGATGTGTAGTGTTGTGTGTACAAGTATGGCAGCACGGGTAAGCTTGGGGGAGCGCCAGGGCTGGGGCCCGGTTAAGGCGCAATAGGTCATCATGTGCTGCGTGCATCAAGGGGTTGTTACCGCGGGGCATGGCCCTGTAACCCCCCGTTCCTGGGTTAGGAACCCTGTAAGGCCCCGGGGTGCGGAGGTCATGCGTGCGGGAAACCGCATGATCCCCGGGAAGGACCCGTAGAACGACGTGTGCCTGGGAAAGGCCACGGGGGCCCCGAACCACCTCGATGCGTCGTGTTGGAGGGTTAGGAGGGCAACCGCTCCCGAACCACGACAAAGGAATATCCACTGGAAACCTTTCAATAGTTAGTCGTTCGAGGAAATCATGTAGCAGCTTCAGACTGGACCAATTGCACTGTGCCTATTTGAGCTCAACGGTGATGGCAAAAGAGTCATATTCTGAAGGCCGGGGACAGTAAAAATGGTCCTGCTTCTCATGGAGAGGACACCTGAAGAATATATCGAACTAAAACACGCAGTACAGCGTTCATCCTGACGCGAATAGTAGTGTGGTGGTCGGTGTGGGGCCAGTGGAAGGACTTCGTATGTTAATCGGCTGCAGTGGAACCTGCCTAGCTACACCTGATTCTCCAACGGCGGTCGCGTCGTCGTTCCAATTCTATTCATACCCTCCTCCATCCAAGCGCATTGCCAGCCTGATACCATATAATTGCGATCCTCCTCTCCTCGGCAAGAGCCCTCCAGTCTTTGAGTATTGCTGCGCTTCAATAGATCGAGGAAGTAGGGAATCGGTGCGGAATGGGAACGATACACTCGCGCGTCCCTCTCCCAGAAGAATAGGATACGGACCAGTGATTCCGGGGATCTATAACAAAAGATTACAAAGAGCTTTTGAGATTGAAGCTGGATGACTTTCTGGTAGTTTCCCACACCACGAATCTCGACGAACTGTCCAAAATTAAATTATGCGACACCTAGGCGCAGCCTGCGACTGCATTTGCGTTTCAAGTTACTGATAGATGCGCGCTGACGCGATCATTTTATTTCTTTCAAGTTTCAATCTAGGCCACGTTTAGTTTGCGCTTCAGTGCTTGAACAAATTTTACTAATCTAATGGTCGACCTTATCAGATTAGAAGTGATTTGTCGAATTTCCGTTAAGGGAATTTTTCGCTTGAGAAAGAAAAATAAGGATGATTTGAAGATGTATGTACATTGAAGAGGACGATTCAAACAAAATTCACTATAAAAAGGGCTTTCCAAAGCGAATTCCGCAAAAATTATGAGACTGTTCCGAAACTAGAGAGCGAAATTTGACAGGTGTGGGCAGGATGTGTGGGATGCAAGACACTCACCGTCCTTCTCAAAAGTGCACTTCAAATGAGTCACTAATTATCGTTATTGTCCTGTTCTTTCCTTAAGAAAGGCTCGACGAGAAGAACTTACATGAAAGGATTAACAAAAACAAAAAGTGGCCGGAATTCCACCATTTCCTGTCTTCTAATTTTACTCGCTCCAAATTTTCTATGGGTGTGCCTCCATTTGAAGAATTGTTCACGATAAAATAATGGCTTCTATTCCACATTTATTCTGGCTCAAAAACAAAACAACAAATGCCGAACTCTCCCCACCTTCCAGTTTTCTAATTTTACTCTTACAAAGTTTTCTGGGGTTTGCTCCCATTTAATTTAAGGACTTGTTCACATAAACTAATGGTTCTATTCCACCCACTTATTACTGGCTCAAGACCTATCATTCGGGACAAGCAGAAGAACAAGGAACTGCTTGTCCTAGGCTTGTTTGTCGGTTTGTTTTGGTCAACAATTGGAAAAATCGGCAAGCGAATGTGGTTGTTCAATCTGCCCGTGCATCTATCGCAAATGTTGGCGACGGGAACGATTCCACTTGGTTCTCAGAGTGCCTTCACTAGGAACTCTTTTTGGCCTTCTCCACCTATGGCAATAACATTTCTCTTTTCCACTGCATTCTATACCTTCAATCGTTTTGTCTCCAAATTCAAACGCTTTGGCCCGATTTTTCCAATGCGTCGTATGATACGTGACCATCCCAAAGCAAAATTTCTTTTCTATGCTTCCCTTGTCTCGCCCAACCTGACCCGCAATACGTCCCGATTCATCTCTCTTCGCAAGTTTGTTTCCTTGAGGAACAACATGGATTTCTTGTTGGAACTTTGGCGTGATCGTCCTTGTCCCTAGTAACCACAACTGAGGCGTTCATCTAGAAAACGCGCTCACTAGCTTAAGGCTCGATCCCCGCACCCATTCCGTCAATCCTGTCCGCCCGCCTTTCGACATGTCTGACTAGCTGTGTCGTAAATTTGATCTGCTATGCTCTCTCGAATCGGACTTCTTCGACCTCTCCACCATTGGCGTTGGTTCTTGCCTAGCTGTTTACAACTTATATTTCTCCATGTCCACTTGCCGTCCACTTCACATTCCATGTTCATATTCGAGCAGTATGCACACCAATTGGATCCTGAACCTCACCTTTAGGTTCTACTTGCCATTCTAATCTCAAACATAAATATGTCTGGTTTGCTTTTGGTTCACTAAAGCTTTCCAAGATTGCCAAAGCGATTCCCAAAACAGAAACCGCCATGAACAACAACTGGATTAGCTTGATCAAGCCCAAAGAAGTGTTGCATAGGTCAATAATATTTTACTGTTACCCAGTTGAAGTAGAGCGCGTGGCTGGGTGCTGCTACAGCGTAGAAAAAGAAAAAGGAGAAACGCACAGAATCGGTTTCCGTTCATTGACAATTTTGTTGGACAAAAGCCAACGGAAATCATTCCTGGAAACTCGATTATCTAAGTGCTGTTTTGACGTCAACAGGCGCTGTCGGCGAAGCACGAAAGTTAATGTCTTTTTGGACCACGTTGGCCGAGATGATCGCCGACGTCGCTCGGCCCACGCTGGCTGGAAAGACATTATCTTTGTATGGGTCATTGGTGACAAATGACGACACTTTTCAGCAGATGCTGGAAACAACTTGAAAAGGAGGATAGAACAGCTGCAGAAGCTATAGATTTCACTCGCTAATTGGATTTTCTCGAGGTGTACTCGCAGACGGATCAGGAAATTGATAATGCCCGAATGGTAACGGTGCCGTCTGCTGTAAATGGGCATGGTGGGGCAAAGACAACCCTAACTATAAGGGAAAAAGCACCCGTTTGAAAACCAAGTAAATGAGGCACCTTATAGTTCATCAGGGACCGATTTTGCTATGCCATCCTCATTCGTTTCCACTGATGGACTTCCTTATAGGGGCAGTAAATAAGGGCATGATTTTATGTTGTGTTGGGGTATTCGACAAATGAGGATGCCTTGCACGCCTTCGTGCATAGACCCTAGCAAGGTTTTCATCTACAAATGCAACACACATGGAAACACGGGGAGTGACTCACTTAAAGGCAGCAATTACGATAAGGTGGGAGCGCATCGGGGAAGCATATGCACCACACGAATCAGTTACTTGGCTGCCAGGGAAGCGAGGTGTAGCGCTTTCACGACGAAGGTGCGCTGGTTGCTGAGCAGGACTTCGAAAGCACTCCGCCCCTAAAAGCGATCCGCCCACTGGTTTATTTGGATCGGTTCTTTGATTCGGAGGCTTTAGCTCTTTGCATGGCGTATTTATTGCGCATCACAAAGTCTCTCTAAAGCCTTTCGTGAATCTATCGTGATCGCATGTCTTCAAGGGGAAGAGTTACCAAATTGTATCTACCAGTAGCCACAGCATACGCCTACTGAAACGAAAATATTGGCAATGGCTGCGTAATAAGGCCTCAGTACTTGGCCATCACGACTATGTTTAGATATGAAAGATTTCTTGCAGCAGTCTTTGGCTAATTGTAAAGAGCTCCTGACAATGCTACTGAAAGTACAGACCTCTCATCTGATTGTCAACACCCAAGGCAGATGCCGTAGAAGGCAGGACGTGATGAGTCATCAGGCGTTACCTACTGCTCAAGCGTGGAAACAGTGTTTACTGAAGGAAGCTAGAAGCAAATGCAAGAGCGCGACGGCGTGTGGTCGATATTAGTAATGTTCTGCCAAAGCGGCGTGTCGTACAGGTTGGGTCAGGATAGATCACCTGTATCACCTGTCGTCCCGTTGATCATCGAATTGCTCGAGCGGGCGCCAGCAACGTCTCCATTCGTCCCTGTCGCGTGCAAGAGTTGTCCAGTGGACCCTCCTCGCTCGAGGGACACGATGTTCTTCATTCCTTTCGTTCAGAGCTTTCGTGAAGAAGTCTGACCATCGGGCCGGCGGTCGTCCAGGTCTTCGTTTGACGTCCCGAGGGATCCAGTCGGTAACCGCTCTGGTCCAACGGTCATCGCAAAATCGCATGACGTGTCCGGCCCACCTTATCTTCGATTCCTTGGCGAAAACGGCAGCGTCCCTGATCTTCGATCGTTGGCGTAGTTCGGCACTCCGGATTCCCCTCTGCACTTGCGTGTATAGGGTTACTCCTAGCATCGTCCTCTCGACAGCGCGTTGGATAACGCTGACCGCATGCTCGTCCTGCCTGCGCAGAGTCCAAGTCTCTGAGGCGTAGGTTAGGGCAGGAAGGACAGCGGAATCGAAGAGGTGGGCACGGAGCCGGATGTTCTTCGTCTTCTTCACTACTCCCTCGATGTTCTTGTACGCTCCCCAAGCCGCTCGTTTCCTCCTGCTCAGCTCTGGAGCTAGATCGTTCATCATATTGATTTCCCGACCTAGGTACACGTAGCTGGAGCATTCGGTGATGTTCGTTCCGTTGAGCGTGAATGGGGCATCAGGAACCAATCCGTTTCTCATAAACATCGTCTTCGTTAGGTTCAGCTGTAGACCAACCTTACCACAGGCGCAGTCGAAATCAGCCAGCATTCGCTCCGCTTGCTCGATGTTCGGCGTTATAAGAACGATGTCGTCAGCAAAACGAAGGTGGTGTAGTTGCCGGCCGTCGACCTTCACTCCCATGTCTTCCCATTCCAGTTGACGCATGACGTTCTCGAGAGCGGCGCTGAAGAGTTTGGGCGAGATGGTGTCGCCCTGTCGAACCCCTCTCTTGACGTCGATGATGACCTCCTTGTAGAATGGTGAGATTCTGGTCGTAAAGTTGCTGTAGAGCTCACGAAGAATCTTGATGTACTGAGTAGGGACGCCCTGGTTGCCCAAGGCTTCGATGACCGCTTCTGTCTCCACAGAGTCGAAGGCCTTCTTCAAGTCGATGAACGTGAGACAAAGCGGCATCTTGTACTCTCGTGAAACTTCAATGAGTCTTGTAACCGTGTGGATATGGTCGATCGTGCTGAACCCTCTTCGAAACCCTGCTTGCTCGCATGGCTGTCCTTCATCTAGTATTCTGCCGATCCTGTTAAGGATGACTCGAGTGAATAGCTTGTAGATTACAGACAGCAGGCAGATTGGGCGATAGTTGCCAATGTCGTCCAGGTCTCCCTTCTTGTACAGCAACACGGTCCTGCTGGTTTTCCACGGAGTGGGTACCTTGCATTCCGACAGGTAGCGCGTGAAGAGTCGAGCCAGAGTTTTGATGATGACTGGCGGCGCATTCTTCAGATGTTCCGGTTTGACCCTGTCGAGACCGGGTGCTGTACGATTCTTCACCGACTTGATGGCGTGTCGGACTTCGGAAGAGAGAACTGAGGGGACGACGTATCCATCCTGTTGCAGTTGATAAGTGGGCAGATGGACATGGCTATCGAAGAGATCCGAGTAGAAGTCGTGGATGACTTTCTCCATTGCCCTTCGGGATGCAGTAACTGTTCCATCCGGACGTCGGAGGCAGGTCATCTTGGTCTTGTAGCTGGCAAAGCTTCGGCGGGCATTGCGGATGCTCCTCCCAGCCTCTGCTGCTTCAGCTAATACTGCTGCTCTTCGCTCCTTGAGATCTTCCTTTATCGCCTCTCTGCATAGCTTCGCAAGCTCGGACGTGAGTCGGTGATTGCCTGCAGCTCGTGCGGCTCCACGCTGGCGTATCAGTTCGAGAGTTTCCGGAGACAGACGTCCCTTGGTGACTTTCAAACTCTCTGCCTTCTTGCCACAATCGTGAAGATGTTCAACGAGCCGATAGTACTCCTCGTCGATGTTTTCGATGACGGAATCCTCCCATAAGCTGACGAGGGAAGCGAAGTGATCCCAGTTGATGACTGTCCTGGGGCTTCGCTTCCTGAACTTCGAGGCTCTCTCAACACGCATCGAAAAGTGGAACTTTGCGCGGAGGAGACGATGGTCCGATCCCGTGTAGAACTTCGGAACAACAGCGACGTCGGTCAGGCAAAACCTTCGATTGAAGATGATGTGGTCTATCTCGTTATGGAACTGTCCATCAGGTGACTCCCAAGTCCAACGAAGGTGAGGGGGCTTTTGGAACTGTGAGTTACCATGGATGGTGTTGGTCGACATGATAAACTCCGACAGTCTCTCACCCTGCTCATTCCATTCCATTCCGTGAGTACCGATGTGAAGTTCTTCAGCCGTTCTTCTTGGGCCAATCTTAGCGTTGAAGTCGCCGACGATGACCTTAAAGAAGGTATGATCTTCCCTGTAGAACTTCTCCAATTCCATATAGAATGCTTCGTGTTCTTCTTCGTCGTAGCTGGATGTTGGTGCGTAGGCGACGAAGATTGTCAAAGCAGGAGTTGAACCACATCTTCTCAATCTCAAACGTCCGATTCGGGTCGTAAGGCTTTCGTACGAATCGATGTTTATGGCCAAGTGCGTGTTGACGAGGACACCCACACCAAACGCCTCTGCTGTCGCATGTTCCAAGGAACAGTTCTTCTCCAGTATCGAAAACGGCGTGTAGCGGGCGGTGCCTTCTCGTCTCGGTCAGTCCGATGACGTCGTACTTGATCTTCCTGGCCTGCATCATCAGATCTTCGATGTGAGCTTCGGATGCAAGCGTTCGTGCGTTGAAAGTACAGATCGCCATCTTAGTCCTTCTTCGTTTAGGCAGCCTATCCGGGCCCTGAGATTCTAGCAGCCTCTCCCGAGCGGTCCTACCCAACGCTGCCCGTATTGGGGGCTCCCTCAGGTTCAGGGGAATGAGGCCCATCCATATTGCTGTTTTCGGCATATTGAAGGCACACGAGTAGCTTGCCAGGCTCTGTCGTGCGGGCTAGGATAGACCTCCAGGTAGTTAGCCACGCTATCCTGGAGCGGAACAAGGGGCTTATTTCTTGGAGGCGGCCCCGAATCGCCTCCCATGTACTTCCCAGTCACTTGAATGCAAGCTTTTGGCTGTGCCGACATGCAGGATACCAACCGCACACACACAGAGCGCACCACACACGCAAGCATGCATGGATGCGCCTGAGTGGAGACAGCTGGTATGAATCAACACAGCACTACAGAAACAGGGAGTCCATCCCCTGAATCCACCTGCGTCTCAGGGCAAGTACATGGTGGCTTTTGGTCCGCGATTTACCCCCTATCCGCCACCTGGGGTCGCGCCACGTAGCCTCGCCACCAACCGGCTCGAGATCTTTCAGTGAGAGAGGACCCTCAGTGAAGAAGAATCCGTGAGGTCGGATTTGATAACAAAAAAAATGAACCATGAAAAATGAATATTAGTTATCAAAAGAAACAACTTCAAAAAGGGTTAGTACTGATACACAAAGCAAAGTTGGGATTGAAAAATATATCACCGCAGTGCACAGGCTTTCGATGAGGTTGGGCACAGGGTAAGGCAAAATCGTTGTAGATACGACATCATATATGCAGGAACTAGTAACAATACCCAGACCTGAACTAGAAAAAACCTTCTTGCAAATTTTAGTTCCATGGCTTGTTCTATAGTGTTCAAAGTCAATTAGAGCAAAAGTGGTGTTTCGGCCCACGACCAGAGTTGATGTTTTGGAGTTTCCAAATGGCGTTCTATTTCGATTTCGTCAGTGTGGTAGGTTCGCAATGCGAAAGGGTGAGAACGAATTTCTTCATTTGGTAGATGTGTTTACTTAGTTGTGAAGAGGTATGCTTTTGAATAACCGCAATTTTCAATCTGAGTTGCGGTCGAAAAATTATTGGAGCGGTCTACCGTTTATTATATGAGATTCTTTACGATGAACGGCCTCTGGAACTCACAGAAATCTCATTGCCGGTTCAGCTTTTGAGGCGGAATTCGTTTCCGGGCCGCTGTTTTACAACCATTGCGGAATCTGCGCGATGTTCACTTTATCACGTGGACGGAACATTTCACTTCGCCAGTGCTCAGAAATTAAAGAGGGCGGATTCAGAAATGTAGATTAGGTTTGACCGGCTAACGCGTGCACTGGAACCTTTTCAATGTGGTCTTTACTGCAATTTTAGAACGCATATTTCAGTTGATGATAAGCGTGAGGAGGATGAATATGGCGAAGTTATGCCTTTAACAGCAGAACACTATCACTATAATTGTCCAAGGATGAATTTATATCCAGCATTTTATATCCCCAGGTGCTAGATATGGACGTGGAGTGTCATTTTGGTCAAGTACAGTTAGCGAATGACATTGTTACTGGTTTCAATATTTTATTGACCGTATTTATCATGCTCCCTAAATGTATTAAGAACCGGAGAAAACTATTTAAGCATTGTTGCATGATTTCAACACCCAATTGGATTTTCTATTTACTCGACAGAAGAATTTTCGTTAAAACCGTTCACATAAACAGCGGTACAAAAGTGTTCATGCCGAAGCCGGTTTTCGAGTACTCTGTTTTTGGCCCGTTGAGCAAGGGGGCGTTTCCAAGATGGGGATACGTAAATCTTGAGTTTATTCATATCTCATCCTTGAAGAATCAGGATGTACGAAAGGAAAAAAGCCGAGGTACCATTAATTTTTCTGCCAAAAAAAAAGTACGGAGAAACGTTTCGGCGAACATTTTTAACCGCTACTGTAGTTTGACAGCTTTCAAAGTGAGGGATAACAGTTTTTTCGTGAAAACTAAGTTGTGATCTTTGTGAGACTGTGAAATCTATCGTCGTCTTTAGAGATTTTGGAGAAACGCATCATTAGAGTTTCATATGAGAGAACGAACTTCGTTGATTCGCAAAAAATGATATCCGTTATTCTGTGTATGGAGAATAATACAACAGAAAAACAACAGTTAATAAGAGGAGCTCCTTTTACTGATGGGAACATTTTGCTTTGATGCTGCTGGAGAGTCATCCAAATGAAGCTGTTTGAGGACAAAACTTGCTGATTCCAATTAGTTGTTAAAGTAGATTGTGCGTCCCGCGAAAAAAGAAAAAGCAAAACTTCCTAGAATGCTGGGTTGTGATTGCATGTATTGATGACCACTTTGCCGGGTAGCAAAGTTGGCGGTGCGATTCCCGTCCAAGGAGAACGTTTCGTTATAACCTTAGCATCGGTGGTGAGGCATCGCAGAGCGACGCAAGCAAAACAACAGTTCAACAATTGAACAACAATATAATTGATTAAGTATTCAGCCTTTTGGTTCATTACCGATATCGGCTAAACGGCTCAACACGTTATACGTGAGTGCTGACAAGGCTATGGTAAGTACAGCATGAAAAGCTGAGTTGGAATGGAATAGATAATGCCCGGTAGCGTAAGTTGTAGCGCACTTGCCCTAAGCAAGAGTACAGGTTCGAGCCTCGTCGGGGCAAAATTTTTGTTCACACCAGGTTTTAGACATTCGCCCAAAGCCGATTGCGGTTGCGTGTAACAATTCAAAACAAAATAAAACGTCCTTCGCCTTTCAGATTTTGGACGGAGTTAACACGGGCTGTTAGCCCGCTTAAAGGTGACCTGCAAAATATGTTGTTGTACATTATATTAGTATTACCAGATTAGTCCCCCGTCAACCGCCGGGACCTTCCTTTCCTGCGCAAGCTTTCTATCCTCCGCTATGGTCCCTTTCCTGTGACACCAACACCTCCTGGAAGTGACGCGTATGCAACACAATGGTGTTTCAAACAGTAGAAGGGACACAATCATGATATGACGGTAGATTTTTCGCTTCCCTTCCTCATCCTCCCTTCCTCTCTCCACTGCCCTCCAGCTGCCACTGCAGCACCATGTGGAATGAACGGAAGTGTGCTAAGCAGGTGTTTATATAGCCCTAAGAGTGTTATCACAACTATCCTGCTACAAAACATTGATATCTCAAATCCTGTAAGCTACCCGATTTGTTAGCGGTTTGTTTATCCCATGAGCTTCCTTCTCACTCACTTCATTTTGCGGACGGACACACATACATACATACACACACACATACAGACACACAACCGACACAAAGTTAGCGCTTTATAAAATAGAAGGATACATAGTGGTCGTAATGATAACATGTATTGTACTGCGCAGAAGAATCGCTCATACGAGAAGGCAAAAGCTGAAATTATTAAGATTCTGAGGGTTGAAATATGAAAGGACTGCTGAGAAGAAAATCACAAGAAAAAAATCACTCAAATCACGTCGCCGGTCCGCTATGCCTGGATTCCGATTTGACAATTGTTGTATTTCAGTAGCTTTGAGGTTGATAGAACGCTTCTCAGGTGCGAAAGATGCAAGTCACGTTAGACGTTCGTCTATCCTGCCCCATTACCCACCCTTCCCCTTCATGAATACCATTTTTATGGCGAATTTCGTTTCTAAATAGTATGAAAATCGGAAAATACTGACCTGTCATTGTGAAAATGCCGACCAACGTGCCGATGTTTCTCCCGGCTAACATCACTTCTTCCGTGTGAGCGCCTTCGGTGCCAATACATTCTTTGGCCGACTGAAATTTGAGACTATTTTAAGGTTATGTCAATACATAAACAAGATCCCTAAGCCATTTTGTGGATATCCGCTGCGTTTTTGCCTTTAGATTGGATATTGTTTTTTTGACAAGTGTTGCTACAGACTTTAATGACAGGATGTTTGTCGTAAACGTGAGCAGTGTTTGTAGTTGAGATAGGATACGAATCGATATGTTTAATCGATGCTGCCACTCATTTATTATAATGGTTGTAAAACGTTGGGCGAAAATAGCGCCGTTGAGTTATCCCTACGCCACACGCTTCAGTTACGTTAAAATACGCAAACTCTCTGCCCCTGAGGCAGTTGAATACGTGCTAGCTTATACAAAGACTTCTGGAGAAAATATGTCAACCCCGCGTCTTCGTCGCTGGCCTTATATCTGTATGCTTATATTTTCTTAAATTTCGTGCTTATGAGTTTGTCTGAGTTCCTCAACATCAGGCCACTTCACATGGTATATAATATTAGGTGTTAAGAAAGTTCTGTCGTTTTCCAGCCCCTAATTTTAAATGCACGTATCTCGGCTTGGGCTAAACCTTTCGAGTTGATTAAAAAACCATTTGAAAGCGCGAATCTTGTTCTATAAGAAACCGTTCAACAGGGTACGTTTATTTGGAATGCTGGACCTCTGGAGGCGATGAACTGAGGGAAGGTCGTTTTAGCATCATGTTGGTTTTTGATGTATTTCTCTTCAAGGAAGCTATCGAGATCGTCAGAAGTTTGACAGTAGATAGTTCAAGGGTCTACTAAGTAAGATGTTCGCAGAACCACTCTGAAGTTCAGCTGGTACAACTTGTGAAGGGTTGGCCGTGCGATGTGCGTTCAAGACACCTTTCAGGGATGTGTGTGTTCCTTTATAATGAGGAATGCTGGACCCATGTCCTAGAGTTTTTGATGATTTTTGAATTAGTATAAAGATTGATTCTCCACTGTAACAGTTCCATCTGATACTGAAGAACATGGCCAGCCGCTGGCCCCATGAAAGCTGCCACAACCCTCCTCCAGCACAGTTTAAATTCTGCAAAGTTTGTAGAGCTTCATCGCCGTCGATCTATTCAGCAAACTTTCGTAGACTATAGAGAAGAATCCGCTCTTTATTGTACGTCGCAAATCTGTAGAGAAACGAGTCGCTTTCACCACATAAAACCAGCGACAATTTGATGGACGATGCTTCAAATTGGTGATTTGTCGCGGCACGCCACTATCGAATTTTTTAGACTTTCCAGCTTCTTCCGTATAGCTTGGCTGTACAAACCATATACGCCCACGTTGGGCAGAACCTCCTCTATGGTCTTACGCACAAGTGCTTCAATCAGAACTTTTGGCTAATCGGAGACACCGTCCGATGTCCGACCACTACTCTCATCATATTCAAGGCTCTCGCCTTCCTTACAATAAATTTTTTAACTACTGCTTCTGAGCACATTTATTGCAAATCTAGGCCCAAAGCATCGTTGATATCTTGAACTGATCCCGCCACTTTCAGGTCTATTTAAAGCTAGAAAAAGAAAGTCATGCCAGCTTGCTCCTCGAGTATACTGAATTCAAAGCTTTGAAAAAGCTATAAGAAAATATTTTAGGATAAAGTTGTGCTGAGCATTGGATAGAGCTGGAAAAGTTCTTCAAAATGACATCAACATCAATTGCAGCTTTCCTAGATTTCAAGGGAAATAAAGCATCCAAAAGTGGAATGTCAGAAAACGACAGAACTTTCTGAAACACCTAATACTGTATGGTATAAAAAGTATGAGCCGATTGTTTGAAATCCAAAACTATTCGATTATATCGATACTTAGATATGCTATCGTGATTAGACTATCCGGCTGTTGATATACTTGCTCCGTATCAGGTAATATATAGGCTGGTTGCTTCTTTAAAGGACGAATTTACGATGGAAAAGCAACCCATTTCCAAATTGAGGTAGAGATGGTGAGTAGTACCAGAAAGAAAGCGAAACCACGAAAAACGGCCCAGAACCGGAGAAATGGGACCCCTTCCTTGTCCGTTGATTTGAGCATTGATGGACTCTCATCGCTGTGCCCTCTTCAACACTACGCTCTCTCAGCTATCTAATCACTCGCGTATTGAACTACGGCGAGTGATCAGATGATCGGTGGGCGGAGATCGCCGAACCCGCCAACTTTGAGGCATGATAGGTCTCAGAGGTCAAATCTTTCGATGCCGATTGCGTGTCTGTCCGCACCCTCAAGAGATTCACCGCTCTCCCCACTAGGCGATTTCTCCCTTCTCTACCTTAGTTATTGCGTGGGTTGCCTTCTTTAACTTTAATCATGATGTCGATTCCACAAGAGCACTTTCGAGCGATCATCTTCAATGAATGGCGCTGCGGCACAGGAGCAGTGGGAAACCGTCAACATTATCAGCATCGCATTGGGAAGGGACACCACTTCCATCATCAGTGCCAAGCTCTGGTTCGCAGGCTTCGAGGGAGGAGACACGGCTTTCAAAGAAAAGACAAGGTTGGGAAGCCCACAAAAGGTAAAAGACTCCACCGTTCTCGGCGCTGTCGAAGAGGATCCGGACGTTAGCACCCGCAGCCTTGTGATAAGACTCGGGTGCACCCATCCCACAGTCCTCGGTCCCCTCCACGACCTCGCCACAGGAAAGTGCTGACTCGATGGATTCCTCATGTCTTGACCGATAGCACGTTAGGCGGGATAACATGACGTTTTAATACTTTGTCCGATTTTGAAGGTTTCGGATGGAATGTTGACGAAAGATGAGAGTTGGCGTCCTATACTGAGCACATGCGTGTGGCTCTCGAGAGAGAAGACCGCCAAATACAAGACAAAATCGGCTTCAACCAGACAAGCTTTTCTTTGCTACTCTGATATGCCTTTGAGGAATAGCTGTAGTTTGTGGAATGTCCCCGCAAGAAATAAGGCTATCCGACAGATTTACTCTAGTCAGCTCCAGAAACTAGCGGACGCTGTTCAAGAAAAACGACCGAGACGAACTTTTGTCCACCTACTCCACGATGACGCCAGGGTCCCACATAGCTAAAGAGACCCGTGCAAAATTGGAGGAGCTGATCTGGGACCCGATTTCCCACCACCCTATTCCTGACATTGCCCTCTCTGATTATCACTTATTTCATTCCCTCAAGGCATTCCTAGCGAAGAAAAAATTCACCAAAGTTGAAGACGTTGAAAGAGCGGTCAGCGATTTCTTTGACTCTCAGTCTGCTCAGTTCTGGGAGAAGGGGGTCGCTGACCTGCCCATTAGGTGGGACTCTGTAGTGAGTAACAATGGTGATTATATTGTTGAGTAGATTCCATTGTACGCGGAATAAAAAAGTAAAGCAACAAAAAAGTGTCAAACGGCTCAGGACTTTTTACCATCCCTAATATAAGTTATGATAAATGCAATTAAAACCCAAAGTGATAGCCGAGATGTGAAGGAAGAGCGAAGGCTACGGTGGGCTCGGCCGTGCATTTGAAGAAGGTTAGGAAGTAGGATCTAGTAAGAAGGATTTCTACGATGATGGGAGGTGTGTTCCAATGCGTCCAGAGGGCTACCCGCGATGCTCTTGCCGATACACAGCCACGCTTCACGTCAACTGAGCCATTCAGCAGAGGAGCGTTCTAGCGTGAAGGGGCAGCTCGTGAGGATCACACCATTGCAAATCAGGGTAACGGGGGTTTATTGAAGGTTGGGCGTTGTCTCATGGTTTTCTTCACTATGCTCCTCTGATAACCTCAAGTTTGACGTGATGGGCTACTGCTTCATAATGAACGCTGCCTTTGATCGCGCCAAGGTATTGTGACGGAGGTTCAGGGCTTTTTTCTGAAAAATTATGTGGAGTTCAGAGGATTTTCACAAAACATTCGGAATTTCATGTTCTCATTCAGTATGTGGAAGTGAACATTATAATAGGGATGAATCGCCAGTTTCCAGCAGCGAAACTGGGACAGGGACACAGCACGTGTCGGGCCAATTTTCCCGACAAGCAGAGCACCATGCTCTGATATTTCGGTCTTGCCTATTTACTCAAGCAAGATAAAGGATAAAGGATAAAGCATTTGCCGTTGATCAATCCCTTTTTGGGATTCTACTTCCATTTGTACATTCGTAGTGGCGTTTGAATGCGATGTGGCCTATACAATGACTTGCGGGGCCAGCCGATGTACAAGTCAGTGTTTTTATCCTCCCAGACAAGTCTGGTACCAATTAACCGACCCCGGAGGGATGGAAGGCTTGGTTGGCCCGGGCGACTCACGACCCAGGATTTGATCCCCGGACCGCTCGCGTGGTAAGCGTGCCACTTGCCACTACACCACTTCCGCCCTCTCGAGCAGATGTGGTCAGTTCATTGATACAGGTGAAGAGGAGTTAGCCTATTCAACAGTCACGCAAGCAACCACGCCATCCCTCTTTTAGTGCGTTTTTTTTTCTCACGGAATAATTGCACAGTTGTTGACGCCTCCCAGTCTTAACTACAGACTGCTCATCATACGGCTTTATTAGATGTTTACCGTTCATTCCAAATTGCACATCTTCCTGGGTTGTCTGCGTTGGAATTCTTCTGATATATCGCTAGAACACTGGGTAACAGTGGGCAAAAGAATCCGTTTTCTTTGGATTCCTTGCTAGTTACAGAAAATGAAACTGATCAGTACCGACACTCAGACTACTCTGCAAGCAGTTACTGCTCTCTGAGCCCATTCAATTCTGAGTCAATGTAAACGACCTAGACGTTCGAACAGTCTGGGTATTGTGGGTATTGTGTGGGTATTCTGTAAGCTTAGAGTGAGCTCTGGCGACAACTGACAAAGGTACCGGACTCTGCGACTGCGCGGGATTAATGCTAGGGAGAAGAAGAAGAGAGTGAGCTCCGTCAAACTACGATGATCAATACCTCTTCGGGAGGTGCCACGCATTCTACTTCCACTCAGATTCGAGTAAATTTTGAATGCGATGTGGCCTATACAATGACTTGCGGGACCAGCCGATGTTCAAGTCAGGTGTTTTTATCCATGCCAGATAAGTCAGGTACCAAATGGCTGAATCCAGAGCAAAGGAAGGTGCGCTCGGCCTCAGCGGCGCGCAATCCAGGATTTGACCTCCTAACCATGGGTACGACCGGCGCTGCTTGCCGATATACAGTAGCGGTCAAAAGTGTTCGCCGAAGCAGTGTTTTTCGTGCTTCTCTGCTTTTTTGTTAGAAAAAAATCAGTTGTGACCCTGAAATTCTTTCTTTTGAATATCCTGTTTCTTTAGGACTTGAGGAAATGTAAAAACACTAGAAGACATAGTATATCAGTCATTGGAGGGCGTTGCTCGAGCGAAAAAAAAATCATTTGAAATCACTTGAAAATCATTTTGGCGAACACTTTTGACCGCTACTTACACGTTCCCCCGCGGCATTCTTATGCGCCGCGAACCGTTAACGCAACTAGGGGGAATGGAGATATGTTCAAACAACTCTCTCTGCAGTTCCATTCCCTCGTAAAGCTGACTATGTTACGGAGAGACTTGCCGGCTCGCTTGGAAAAAGATGGATGATCGCATCCTGAGAATTGGCCTACACGCAGTAGAACTTCGATGAGTACATAGAACCGTCGAGACCGGATCAACGCGACGTGTGACGTGAAGGCATGTTCGCAGGTAAATACTAGTATCTTTTTTTGGTAATATTCAAGGATTTAGAGCCATCAACCGAGCACCATGACCATTTCTCATGATAAAGAGAGGGGATGTCCCATGTAGACACTGCTATTCCTTGCGTATCCTGTGATTGTGCAGGCGGATTCTATTACAGTTGAATGACACCGCTTCCTGGGGTGCACAACGTCGAAGTCCTCAGATGTCGAGAAAAGAGCGCTCTACAAGACGAGGAGGCGGGACTGCATACTACGAGAACAATGTTTACACTCAGAATTAGTGCATCAGACCCTGAACTGGCAACACGTTTTGCGATGGGATTGCAACTAAATCGAGGCGGAGTTGCTCTTACTATATTCATTGTGATGTATCTCAAGAGCAATTTAAGAATTGAAGGTTTCCACATTGTGGCACATTTAGCATTAAATCCATGACATATTAAAGGAATCTTCCACGGACCATGGACCAGTGGGCGGGACCGGAAGTGGTTTTGCGACGAAATGCATGGTAGGTACGGATCCACGTTCATGGGAAAGGTTTGAAGTGAATCCTGTTCACGTTCGTGCGTTCGACACGTGGATCCGTACCTACCATGCATTTCGTCACAAAAACTTCCGGTCCCGCCCACTGGTCCATGGTCCGTGGAAGATTCCTTTAAGGAATCATTGGGAAAAATCTTGCATTGTTTTCCAAAACGAATATGTCAGTTGTGATCACTAGAGATAACATACAAAGTTTCACGCACGAAGATTCGGTTTCCGAAGAGAAACAAATTACGAATAACCACACTCTATGGACAGTCAAAGGTAAGTCGCGCGGCGCCAAAGGCGGGGCATGGAAAAGAAGTGCGGCCACGTATCAAATGACATATTGAAAGAATCGGGTTAAAGGGAAGACATTCAGTTCTTCTCCTAGGTCAGGTCACCAGAATTGCGCGGTGATTGAAAAGCCCAATTTTAGACATAGGCACAGGGCTTAAGCTTATGATTACACCCTGCCTTACACTTGAGCCTATGCGTTAGGGTGAGATTTAAAGGAGGATTTTACGATTAGAATGGAGGTCGAGGAAGAAGTAATTTACCTAGTTGAGTAACCCACGGACCTCCTGAGGGTGCGAACTGATGCGCAATTCGCATCGAAAAATTTGACCTCGGCGACCTATTATGCCTCAAAGTTGGCGGGTCTGGCGATCTCCGCCCACCGACCAGCTGATCACTCGCCGCAGATCTATACGTGGGATTGATTAGATAGCAGAGAGAGCGTATGTTGAGGAGGGCACAGCGATAAGAGTCGCATCAATGCTCAAATCAGCGGGGAAGGAAGGGGTCCCATTTCTCGGGTTCTGGGCCGTTTCTCATGGTTCTTCCTTCTTTCGTGTACCAATCACCATCCCTGAGTTAATTTGAAATGGGTTGCCTTCCCAGCGTGAATTCGTCCTTTAAGTAGGTAATTAAGTGGAGCCAAATCTTAGGTGTCCTTTTCAGAAGAGACCTGACCTGAGAAGACTGCAACGCAATCGGGTTGAAACGTTCGATTCGGGAGAATAGAGACAAAACGATCGATGAGATAGGATGCAGTAGAAGTGTGAGAATTTGGAGCAATAAGTCAAAAGGTCAAAAAGAGTTCTTAGTGACGGCATACTGGAATTCAAGTGGAAGCGTTCTTGTCGTCACCAGCGTTCGGTTGCCAGATGGTACCGGCAGAAATTTGACGCCGTCAGTTTTCCTTTGTTCACGAAACAACCGCCTTCTTTTCGTTCGCCTCTACGTTGAACGATGGAGTCTCAAGCCAATTAGTATATGGGTGGGGATAGAATCAGGGATTTTCCGGCGGAAGGTTTCCTTCAGTGGGGGGTCGGATAGATGTGATATTGTAATAGAGCTGAAATCTGCGGAAATAAAGCTGGAAATGTATAGCATTGAGCGCGGCTAAACGGCACAGACGATAAAATAAAAAAGGAGTGGGAAGGTGTTGGAAAAGGACGAATTCACGATGAAAAAGCAACCCATTTCAAATTAACCTAGGGATGGTGAGTGGTACACGAAAGAAGGAAGAACCATGAGAAACGGCCCAGAACCCGAGAAATGGTACCCCTTCCTTGCCCGTTGATTCGAGCATGATGCGACTCTCATCGCTGTGCCCTCTTCAACACTACGCTCTCTCAGCTATCTAATCACTCGCCACGTATTGAACTACGGCGAGTGATCAGATGATCGGTGGGCGGAGATCGCCGGACCCGCCAGCTTTGAGGCATGATAGGTCGCCGAGGTCAAATTTTTCCATGCGAATTGCGCGTCAGTTCGCACCCTCAGGAGGTCCGTGGGTCCCTCAACTAGGTCAGTTTCCCTTTCTTCGACCTTCATTCTAATCGTGAATTCCTCCTTTAAATTCAATCATGTCCTTCTTGAAAATGTGTCATTGAAGGAATTTGGCATATACAATAACTTGCTAGGGCTAGCCGATTAAATACGAGTCAGCGTTCTATCCCTGAAGACGAGACTGATACCAAACAAACACACATTATGAAAGGTTTGGTAGGTCTAGGCGGGAATCGATCCTAGATTCTCATAGGTACGACACGCACCATTTGCCACTACAACACTTATATGAGGCCGAGATGAAATCCGCGAAAAAGTTGTTAAGGAGAATGATATTCGAATGATAGTTGATAGCGAACACGTCACAGCCGTCACAGAGCACAAGTCAAAAATTATGTGACTTTCATTCGGGAGCAGTTTGGATTGCGTTGGTTCTGCTGCTGGCCCTCAAGATGAGTGGTTAGAGAGCGAGGGATTTACCGATAGTTTGGAATGGTTGAGGAGTGGAAGGGAGAGGCGATAAACGCGCCCGGAGGTGGCGAAAAAAGCAAAGAAATCCGTCAAGAAGGCGCAAAATGGGACCCCTTTCTTTGCCCGTTGACCTCCGATAATGGACGAGCTAGCAACCAATTAGGAGGTCGTTTGCACATGTTATGCTGATAGCCTCTATCATTTCAGCAAGCATCATGCTTTGATTGATCACGCATCCCATGAAAAGTTATAGGATACACTCTGGAAGTGGAATATCTCGTCACATTGGCAATCGAAGGGCGCTGCTGCTGGGGGCGGAGCACAGACCGTGGCGGGGCTCAGAAAGGAATGGCAAGCCTTGTACGCTGCAACTAGCGCACCTTTGACCACAAAAACGCAACATTTCGTTTCCTTGGGCCCCTGACTACTGCTTCCAATGGTGCATGTACTTCCACGCTGCATACGCACTTTATCGTAATCTCTCGCTTTAATTTCAATGTATACAGTAGGTTGTTATTACGCTTTCACGAATATCTGATGGTGTGATTGACAGAAAAGTTAGCAGGGTTATAAAGACGTTTTGTTGGGTTTTCAAGAATTGTTAGAATTTTTCAGATGAAAAGGGCGATTCCAGCCAAAAATTCGGACGGTTAATGTCACCGAACAACGTCGTATGAATTTTGGTGAAGGATGCTTTGCATTTATAGCGATTGTGGAGGTTTATTCAAAACCGCTCTGACAACAGTGCAAAAATCATAAAAAAAGCGTCCGCGGATGAGGTGTATCGCAGGCTGAAAGTTTTGCGAGTACGTCAGACTTGAGAGGGAGAAGTGAGGTTTCTTGATGTTTGCTGATGACGAGTAAGAGGTTCACTGTAGATAATCAACAAGCTGCCTGCTCCAAAAACTGTTTGAAATTGCGCTCCCTCCCGGCCTAAGCCGATTTTTCTGTGTTGTATTGGTACTGATTTCATGCCGACATAAAAATTTGGGAGACTCTATCACTGTCACTGCTTGCCAGAAAGAAAGTTGCTCAGAATGGGTACAATTTCAGAGAGTAGCGAGTGAGAGAGCGCTCGACGCTGATACCCATCTTCAACAATGTTGAGATTTACACGTTCATTCAGAGTGACAGTCGAGATTAAGTCTGGGCTACAAAATGATCTCAAGGGCCAGCTCGATGTATAATGGCGCCCTGGACTTCATCCAGACGAGTTGGTCCAACTACCCTACCCTGAAATTAGAAGCGCTGTGGCCTATACGACAAATGATACAGGACTTGATCCTCGAACTGCATGCATGGTAAGCAACGCCGTTTACCAGTACATCACTTCTTCCTGGCAAGGCACAATACAATAGCTAATAAATAAGGTATCCGCTATCTCGAAGGGTATCCTTGTACAATCGCAACGTCCTTGTGAACAAGCGGCTGGAGAATGCATAGAAGACCTGAGTTTCCAAACATTATCCTTTTGTGGAGGTGTGGCAGAGGGAGATGTGGCGTGTTGCCGTTACTCCACGCCTTCATGGCATGTGTGTGGCCGCCAAAGCAATTGCCTCTTCAAAAGTTTTGCACTTCGTGAAAAGCCCTTTTTCTACCGCGTCGTCAAAAGCCCAAACCCCCCGATGAACAACGTCTACTTAGTGGGTAGTCGGAGTCCCGCAGCTCCCCTCTGCTATTGCCGGCAGCGTATCGGGCAGAGCAGTGGGAAGAGTCTGGGGGGCGTGTAAGGAGCATACCATCAGAGTTAAAGTCATTCGTAAGCATTTGCACAATACTGAGTCTACAATTCACTACCCTGTTCTCCTCCAGTTATTAGCGTTGTAGCAAAATTATCACTCCAGTTTTTCCAGCGCTTCGTGGTTCTTTGAATTCTGCTATTTGTTTTTGAAGGTTATAGTCCGGGGGCACTCAGCGTGTACATTTAGATGTGCAACACTTGTGCATTTGCTTCACCCTGGAGCTTTCGCGAGTAAAATAAGACTGCGCATACTACATGAGTGCTGTCAATCAGGCGCACGGGATGCAGAGAAGGCTTGATCCCGCCGGAGCGTTGGTTTAATTACTCATTTATTCTGATTTTGTTTGGTTTTGTTAACAGAGAGGTCTGGTGAGTGAAAATGAAGAATGCGGTATGATTTTTGCTTCAACCGTTATCTTTTGCTAAACGAAGAACAATCAGCATGGATTTTGTCGAAGGAGTGTTGGTTATAGAAACTAGGGAACAGTTTCATGCTGTTGCTTTAACAAATAATTTTGTCCAAAAAACTGTCACATGGTACAAGCACTGCACTTTCATAGACTATGAACAGGCGGCGATGTGAGTCAGCGCAACTAGTGACGATTCCTTAGCATAGCCCACCACTCAAATCATTCGAAAAATTATCCCAAAAAAGAAAACGATTGGCACCCGAGCGCTCACCTCCACATGAATAGAAAGGGCGAGAGGCGAGCACTTAACTCCTCATGAATAGGAACTTAACGTGTCCAGCAATCCGCTTGCGCTCGGAACAGCATAAGCGCTATCAAAGATTTTGTAAGATCAGTCTATAGATGTACAGATTAAATAGTTCGATATGAATCAGTCATTTTTTAAAGGATGACATCTTTCACAGGATCCTATTGCCAACCCCCACCTCAACGAAAATAAAATAAATTAGCGAAAATTCAGGAGAACTTGGCGCGATGACTAGAAGAGCTGTTTCATCCGAGTCTGATGGATTGATTCTTGGCAAGATCAATGAGACTTTCAACATCCTGGTAACTCTGCTAGAGCAACAGAGACTGAATCTGCTTGTTGAATAGTATTAGTTGGTTTCAAGAGCATCAACATGCATTTTGTCACACACTCAGGGACCAATTAGCGCGAATGGTGCTTGAGGAAACTGTCATCGTGTACTTCTCTGTCTCTCCAAATATGAATAGAACGTTAAGCTGAAGACAGAAGAGTTACTAGGCAGATGCAAGCGGGTATGGTAAACATTTCATTTGTAAACAACACCACCGCGTCTTGGGTTGCGCAGCGATGCGTTTCGAACTTACTCAGAGCAAAATATTGGAAAATAAAGTTGCTTCCTGTTTATTCTTGCAGAACACCTGGCGCATGGTATTGCAAGACTAAAAGGAAAGGTCGAGGGGGTGTGGCTGCAATATGGGACAACCTAAAGTAGCGTTATAAAGCATCGACCACCGCTTTCTACCTTTATCTGTTCTTTGCTTTGATGGTAGCAGCCACCTTTCACGCTCAGTAAAGCACCCGTCCAGGTAATTGCAAAGGAACTAGGGTGTAATATCATCTCAAAACAGCTTGAATAATGTTCGATCTCCACAAAGCCCTTTGCTTAGTTGTCTGTTGTTTGTCAAGGTGGTGAAACTGAGAAGAAGCTCTGCTTACCGACCTTGAATATGCTTCTGGCCTTAAATTACGGGCCGGATTGCATCCTAGCCAACCAATTCAAACTCTAAAGGTCTTTAGATGGTTGCCAGACTCCTCCACATGAGCAGAATCTCTAACTTGTGCGAGGTTCAGGCACTGTACTCATTGTAAAGACCAAATTACATTCAAACGCCCCTACAACTCTAAATGGTAGAAGTGTGCATGGCTCAATTCAAAAAAAAGCTTGTCAGCGCTTAGGACCTTATTCTTTGTCCTTATCCATTTGAAATCATCCTCAAAAACGCTCATGCAGCAAAAAAAAATAATTTACAAAGCAAATGTCTTCTCATAAATCCAAACCTTTGACTTGCGTCCGGCCCATACCCCCACGACAAGAATCAGCACATAAAAGAAGATGATCGCCACTACGCCAAGGATGTCGGCCATCTTCTTGCCGCGAGGCCTTTCGTACCCTAAAAAACGACAAATCTGCGTTGAGTGCGGCAGAATTGAGAGCTGACTCCTTTCATTTCGATGACGTCATAGAGACTAATGGCAAATTGCAAAAATAAAGTACGCCAATAGATGGTTGCGTCACGAAGATTACGGTAGCCAGGAGTAAGCACACCGTGTGAGAATGATTGCTCAAGATGCTCTGATTCTACATGTTCTTCGATGCGCATATGGGAACTTTGATGAATAATCGAAATGAAGATGAAAAAAGCTTCAAGAGAGATTGTGGGAAAATCTTGCTTCTTAAGACAATTTTTGCTTAAATATGACTGAAATCGGCTCGAAGCAGTATGAACTTGGACACTGGGATTTTGGGACTTTAATACGATTATCCTCATCTTCCCTTTCCTGCAACACAACTCGGACACCCAGACAGCCAAAAAAGGTTCTCCCCTTTCTTCGAGCTCCATTTTAATTTGTTTCCGCAGTCCTTCGTACAGTGAGAGATATTTTGTGCAGCACTGTGCACAATATGTGAGCTTTGGGCTTTTCAGCTGGGGTGAAACAGTCAATGGAATCCTCGGCAGGATTGTCGCGTTTACCCAGGTCGGAGGTGAAAAGGGAGATCAAAAGCAGGGTCAGTATCAGACCGGTAGCTGTCACTGACTCATTTTGCGGGTGCGCTATGTACATAGTTCACTTCCAAATAGATGAGGTCACATCCAAAGGTGTAAAGGATATTTTGGCCATCACAGCTGGTCCGAATTGGCTCATTCAAGACCTTTATCCTTCTCAGCGAATCTGGCATCAGATAATGCATCTAGAATCCCTAGTCCTTGGTAGGGGTCGTATAGAGATCCGCGTTAAGGGGGCTTAAGCTGTAGCGATGCAAGTATTTCCTCGACGCGAATTCAACCTGCCTTCCGGGTTATTTTTTGGTCGTAGGGGGGAAGGAACTGCAGAGTCCAACGATCCCTCGTGGAATTAACTTCGAAGTGAGTTGCAGAATTGATGTAACTTTGTGGAGCAAAGTGCTACATAAAGATTCAAAACCATGAGTCACTGGGGGAGTTTCATCTGTGCAATGGGAAATTTAACACCAGTGTACTTAATTTTGCCACATCGACTTCATTGTAGTACAAGTTTTGGAATGGATAAAAGCAGAGATAAAATCGGAAGCATCAGTCACTAAGAAATTTAAGCACACGCCATATTCATGAGCCAGTCCTGCTACAAATTTGTGAGCTGCCATCAGGTGAGAAGTTCATAGGCGGAATATTGATCGCGCACAAAAAAAGCTCTCTAATCACTATAAACACTAGTCAGAACAATCTCTCATTAGTCGGTATCCAGGGAATAAATATCCCGGAAAGGTTCCGCGTCGGCGTTAGGTAAAGAGGACATTTCTCACAGGCAGTGAATGCATAGAAATGGATCCTAACACCTTTGCTCGCCGAGAACACGTTGTCTTGGTGAAGTAGCAAGTGGGCGTCGATGTAGGCAGCGAATATCGAAGAAAATCCAAGCGGGATGTCTCGAGGGCGAAGATGGAAGACACTGAATAAAACATTGCCGGCTGGAATCTGCGAATTGAGCGCTTACTCAGCTGAAAACAACTCAAAACATAACACCATGGATGGTTTTGGTCTGGACCCTTTCGACGATGCCCTAGAGGGGGGGGCGAGATGGCTCCACCTCACGTCGGGGCACGCACCGTGGTGTGTCACTTGACGTCGGTGAGGAGCAGCGTGGATTTGAAAAGGAGAACGATAGAAGCGCAGCTTGATTAGGGCGGCGTTGCCATATAATTTGAGTCGCCTCCCTCTCCGATTGTATGTTGATGCCGAGATTGAACCAATTAGCCAACAGCCTTAGCGCTCCCACGGTAGCTTTCCGATTACGCGAGAACAATTTTTTGCAGAATTCAATCTAAGATGTACTCTGTAAGAAGAGTGAGCCACATCATGTGCTAAAAGTGGGTAGCGAACTATGTAAGACAGCGATCCGACAGCATCACGTTGATGATGGGGCCGACTAAGCATGCAGGCGAAAAGTATTGAATAGATGCCATTGGATAGCTAAGTGTGGAAGCGGATTCACCCACTAGCAGAGGCTTAGACGAATGCCTTTACCCGAGGGATATCGGAGAAATTCGTTCGTCAAAAAGAAGCGATGGAGCACTTTTGATGGAAGCTGGAAGCTGGAGGCGGAGTCACTACCGAGTCCTGGCTCACTGACGACGACGATGACGAGACGCTGGACAGGCGTCTGTCGTTGGTCGGAATCCGTGCACGAAAGGAAAGCCATCAGGGCGAACCTACTGATTCAATTCGCCCCTCAACATAATCCATTTTACCGCGCACTTCAAAATTTCGTGGCCGTTAACTGCATGACTCTTCCGCCGTGCGCCGTTTAGTATCTCGAATAAATCTCCGTCGAAGCAGCATTATTGAAATTGGCTTCAGAACGAATTGATGACGATCTTCTGTCACCATCGACCATCGTGAAAGCTGCAGTAATACGCTACGTTCAGAAAAAAACCTGTGGACCGCACGCAAAGATGATGGGGGCCATTATTGAGATCGCTCAACGCAGACATCATCAAAATCACCAGGAAATGCTGAATGGACAACGAGCGAAAGGATCGATTTCGTGAGGGGTTGTTCCCTCGGGACCGTGCTCGTGGTTGAGGAGCCGTTTTGCGGCCGCCGTTGAGCATATCACCTGCGGGATCGACATTTTAGAAGATTTAGAACGAATGTGATTCCAGTCACCGTTGGGGAATCCCGAGTGACCAATGGTATCCCCGCGGAGTAAAAAGGCCGCAAGGAAGACCCCCAGCCAGGTGGAGTGATCCTTTTAGGAAATTATTTGGACAGAGATGGCAACAAATGGCAAGAAATCGAGAAGAATGGCATAGATGCGTCCTGCAAGGATGGCGAGATAATCCTTGAAGAGCGGACATCAAGGTATTCAAGGTATTCTAGTAACCGTAGAAAACTAGGTCAACCTCGCTAGGCCGAGGCTATCACTACAATTCGAACAGGGTTATAACAAACTCGCATCAGCAGTAGTTCTTTAATTAAGTTCGGAACGACTTGAACTTGACATCATAAGGGACACTTGTTTATTGGACAATTCAGCACGAAATGCCGGTCCACATCAGCAGTTCTAGTGGCAATAAAAAATCTTCTACCGTAGTGAGAAGATGATCAGGGGCTGCTCAAAAGGGTCGTGGTCTAAGTTATTCTAGTGTATTATGATTATGAAAATGAAAAGAGCGCTAAGGTAGCGAATCTGTTTCTGTGCCGTGATATGTAGGGAACCCTATAGCGCTTCTTCCCATTAAGCCGTTTGCCAGCTTGACGAAACGTCATCCCGTTGCGCATCTCAAATTTCAGGCGGCGATATCACTCAAAGGATTTCCGGTGGGAAAGTCCTATTTTGATTTCTAAATATATTTTCGCTCATTTTCTTCCACATAGTTCTTCCGAAGTCGGATATGAGTGCGATCTTAAGTAGGGTGTTCATACATTAAGCTCCTTCCCAATAAAATTCGGTAATTCAATTTAGCCTGCACTAAAATCTTCGATAAAAACAGCTCCTACTAGAGTTCCATTAGGAGCAGATCGTTTCATCTATCACGGAAGGAAAATCAAGTGTCTTTTGCGTGGAGTGGAGCAGGAGGATGGCTATCCACAGCTTCGATCGTTTACAACTTGCTCTTTCATTGCCATGACTTGTCCCTTTGACTACTACTGGTGCACATTTCTACCACAGTTTTAAGAGCTTGTTGAGAAGGGAGGCCCAATCGAAGGCTGAGTTGTGCATAAATAAAAGCTTAACTAAAAGCTATCTTGGACACAATCGTCACACGTTATAGGAAGTCGCCCTGGGGAGGTTCACAGAGCATGTCCTAGCGCAGGTTACTAGTCTGTGTGATGCTCAAAGTTACTATTTTTGTACTTCCCAAAAATAGTAACATTGAGCATTCTCGAAATTCGTGTTTGTAATATCATGATATGCATGTGCATTTGTGAATGGTAATCAAACTGGTAATAGGCCTTTCGGAGCTTTCATTTGGGAGCAGATGGTGTGATAACAATAGTGACCGTACCGTGCTCCCTATAACCTGCGGATCAAATCCCGGCTACGTCATTCAAGTTCCCGTCGATGGATAATCATTGCTAGGAGTAGTGATTACTATATGCTGAACACAACTGTGCCTCTATTTCAAAAAAGCCGCAGTGTAAGGGTCTTACATACCCCTGATGTAATTCAAGGGTTAAGAGTGGGTGGTGGGTGAATGAATGGTGCAGTAGCTGGATGGACCAAATTCTGTGTTTGCGCTTCGATCAAATCCTTCCTACGAACATTCCATCTTTTGGGATTTACTAA